>JASSUY010020255.1:0-33685 GCA_032466535.1 Forpus xanthops
TTCTAAGCCATAACTATAAACACTGGTGTTATCAGCACTGTTCCTAAGCCAAAAATCCAAAACACAGTGCTACACCAACTACTGCTTAAAGAAAAATGACTGCTGCTGCTGAACCCATGACACCTACTTAGGACGAGGCGTTCTCATCCAACTTCAGTATTTGGAGGCTCACAAGTAAAGCTTTGACTACTATAATGCATAGGGGATCTTTTAGCATAGTTGCTCGTAGGTCAGATGAAGAAAGCAACAGAAAATGTAAGGAGTGTGGCTACCTTAGAGATTTATAGCACAGAAAAGATGACTGTTAATAGTGGGTAAAGTTCTTGGGACTGATATTTCTTGTAGTAAAACCTAGTGGAGGTAGACAAATATGGGAAAAAAAAGCTGAGCTTTGCTCTGAAGTTTTTCAGTAAGCAGAAGTTTGTTTTCTATGAAACAAGGGGGTTATTTTCTACAGGAAGGGAAAGATAAAAGACATGTCCTTTCTAACTCTTCAAGGGAAGAGAGGTATCATGTTGTAATTTTTCTTCCTGGAGAGATTCTTTCAGAGAGACAAGTGTTCAAGGACTGTATATCCTCCCACCGGCTCCATATCCAGTTGTGCACACACATACATGCATGCATTGTCAGTAAGACTTGCGGCTTGCCAGTTTGAGATACCTTTTGCTCATTCTCAATTATTTATCTTCATATTCTCTCTTCTCAAAGAGACTGTGTACCATGGTTTAAGCCCAGCTGTAACTCAGGGATGGAGAGGAGAATTGAAAGAATGCAACTCCCAAGGGTTGAGATAAGAATAGTCCAGTAACTAAGGCGTAACAAAAACTGCTACAACCAATAATAATAATAAGGGAAATACAAGGGAAGAGAATACAATCTCTCACCACATGAACTAACTCTTCCACGTTCCTGCCCCCAGTTTTTGCATCCTGGGCATGACGTGCTGTGGCATGGAATACCTCTTTGGTCAGTTTGGGTCAGGTGTCTTGTCTCTGCTTCCTCCCAGCTTCCTTTCCTCCCTGGCAGAGCATGAGACTCAGAGAGTCCTTGGTCCGAAGAAACATTTGAGCAGTAACTAAACCCATCAGTGTTATCAGCGCTGTTCCCAGGCCAAAGGTCAAAAACACAGCATTGCATCAGCTACCAAGAAGGAGGAAAAAATGACTGCTACTGGTGAATCCAGGACACTGTGGAATAAGAATTCCAGTACTTAAAGTTGGCCTACAACAAAGCTGGAGAAGGACTTTTTACAAGTGCATGTAGTAACAGGACAGACAGGAATGGCTTCAAGATGAAAGAAAGTAAATTTAGATTAGGTACTAGGGGTAAATACTTCACTGTAAGAGTGGTGAGGCCTTGGGACAGGTTGCTCAGAGAAGTTGTGGCTGCCGCGTCCCTGGCAGTGGTCAAGACCAGGCTGGACAGAGCTTGGAGCAACCTGCTGTAGTGGAAGGTGTCCGTGCCTGTGGCAGGGGGGTTGGAGCTGGGTGATCTTTAAGGTCCCTTCCAGCCCATACCTAAGGATTTTCAAAACTTGTCTTGACAAGGCTCTGAGAAACTGATCTCGTATCAATTAGTTGTGCTTTCAGCAGAATTGGACTTGATGACCTCCAGAGAACCGATCCAACTTAAATTATTCTACGTTTCTATCTCTGAGATGTGTTTTCTTCTGTATGAAATGATACATGTCATTCTAGTGTATGATTCTACATGATATAACAGGATCAGCTGCTACCTTCTCCTGCAGTATTCTTTTGTGGGAATTGATTTTTGTTTCTGAATAAGAGGACAAGCAGGAATAGTTGCCTTGCAACAAAGAAAAGTAATTAAGTGTCCTCGGTGCAAGAGATCAGCTTTAACTACTGTTTACTGCCTGTTCAAAATAAAAGGAGCATTGAGCAATACAGAAAAGAATCTGAGCAGACACATAACTCATCCTTACATCATTTCAATTTCACCTATTCTTCTTTGTATATTACTGTTCCCTGTTCTTGGGGCACTTGGTTCATTGTGACACTGGTTTTCATTCAGGTAGCAATAAAAGGCATTTACATGCATTTTTCAGATACAAGCTCATTATATACAAGATATAGTAATGGAACAACCTTTCACCAGCAGTCACAGAAGAAAAAGAGTGCCTGTCTAGTTTTAAGAATGATGATAGTACTACAAATGCAGTTGTCTTACTGAGGGGTCGGCCTGATACTCAGAGTTGACGCTTGTCTTCCTGTGTAAAGACAGTGAGAGTTTTAAAACTAAATTTAATGGATATGGAGTTAACGATGAAGATTTTTGCTTCTCGGCTGAAATCTTCACTGAAGTCTTGCTGCAGTTCTGCTCGAACATGGCGAGTGCCTGATGCAACGCAGTGCTGACCCATGCTGCCATCTAGTGCCCATGGGGGACAGCAGCGTGCTACTCAGGGGCTGATTTTTTGCCGATGCTGGAAGAATAGTAATTCTTGCTCCTCACTAGTATGAGGGCTTTCTTATTGCCTCAGTTTTAACCTTGCAATTTACCTTGTGGAAACTTGCTTTTTATAAGGACAGAAACCTGTCAGGAATGAGTACAAGTGTGCATGGGAAAGTGTCGGGGACAAGAGGGGGAAGAGAAAAACAAGTGATAAACAAGCATGCAGGCAGCAACCAGACAAAAAAAAAAAAAAAAACAAAAACAAGAAAACCCTGATTACACTTGCAGCTATCTTGCTGCTCAAAGAATCAGAACAAGTGCAGTGGAGTGGCCTTGTGAACCAGAATAAATACAGCAAGGGATGCAAATGGAGAGCATTATGACCTTGAGGGGATCAGCAAAAGAACGTAGAGAGAAGAGAGGAGTGTTTATGTGCTCACATTATGTGCTCACAAAAGGGCTTGTGATTTAGGTGGCAGATTAATATTGGCTAAATAATACAAATAATGAATATTTTTGAGTTAGTGCTTTAATAAACAAGTACACATATATTGATACAACTAAAATTAACCAAGACTAGCTTCATATCAACTAGCCTACCAGTTGCAAAGCAAAATGACTAGATTTCCAAAACAGTCAAAGATCTCAACCACAGCAGAAACTTATGCACATCAGAGACTATTCAAAATAACTGTATAGTGCATAGTAAAAGTCTCTCAAAGCATGCTGTATATAGAATCATAGAATCACAGAATAGTTAGGGTTTGGAAAGACCTTAAGATCATCTATTTCCTACCCCCCTGCCATGGGCAGGGACATCAATGTAAACATATTGTAACTCAGTATACTTAATTACAATAAATACAGGAAAAAGACTTTTTGAATTCTGATGACAAAATACAAACATGCTGTATGATTACTTTTCCCTTCCTCAAAAAAAAAAAAAAACAAAAAACAACCAAACAAAAAAAAAATCCCAAAAAGCAACAACTCGAAGCAAAAAGAACATTCAAAAGAAAATAGCTAAGCATTTACATATACATTCTCTTCTGAAATATCATATAAAAGGACTTTTATTCTTCCTCATAATTAAGAGTATAGTTTTGATAAAGTAGTCTTTCAACATCCACACACCTGTAAAATCCCTCTTGGCAATTTTTTGTTAATTAAAAGCACTACTTACACATAAGCAGTGTTTTTTATGAGCTCTCCTTACTTATAAAAATTAAGAATAGATTTTTTTTTTTTTTTAAGTTGCAGGATTAAAACTATGCCTTTATTTTTAGCCACATAGAAATGTACTTGTAATTGCTTCTTTTACTGAAACTAAAATTATACGCAGACAAAGGAACATATGGCACCCTACTCAGTTTCAGAATATTCAAACATTTGTTGTTTCCCTCCACAGACAGGCAACAGACAGGCACATGCACACCATAAGTAGACTTGTCTAAAGTGAAAATTAAAGTTCTCAGGCAATATAGAAAAAGCCTATATTAGAAAAGCCAATATTTTTCTCAGACTATAATTACATAGTGCCAAAAAATGTACAATTGTCAATCATTCCATTAGATAAGACTTTAAAATACCAGTTTAAGGTTATAAATTTAGAGCATATTCCTTCAAATAAACAAAAGATTATACTTCAATTTTGCCTTAGTGACATAAAATATTTGGGTCTACTAAACTCAAATGGATTTCAGATGGACAAAAAAATGAACCTATTGAGTTATAAACATTGTTTAGCAGCATTCACAGAGAAATTAAAGAACCACTGTGGTAGTGTTTAAGAAACTTCCTTCTTCACATGTCCTGGGAATATATCAACAAATAACTGCATATTTAATATAATTTTCTTACTTAAGGAGGATGCCATGTATTGTGTATCTGCTTTTTGTGTTGTAGAAATGGGTCACAATTGTTTTAACCTTTCTTCTTTAAAAGCAATTGTTTTATCCATCTGTGCAGATCTCAATAGGAGCTCTAAAAATACGAGCTTCATTATATTGGGAAATATCATGAATCAGAATGGTCAAAGAGAGTGCTGTATCTCACTGAGAATATCCAGCAGTTCTGTGGAATAACAAAAAAAATGACAGTTTTGCCTATGGAAAGCTGCTAACATGCAAGTATTCAATTGTCCTTTTCCATCTTCTGAGGCTGTGTTGGTGTTAACAGCCTTAGTACAGCTTATCAGATACATAACAGTATGGAAAAAATAGTCTGCAAAATAACACATGTTCAAGTCTGCTCTTGGTGTGAAAGGCATCATTTACAGAGACGGTTACAGTTTCTGAGACCACCTGAGATTCATTATTGTTGTGCTGCTGTTTTTCCCTTTGACCTTTTTTATCCTTTATCCACAGAAAAGAATCTCTGTTGGTTGTGAGCTAACCAGAATTATCAGGGAATAACATGACTGTTTTGAGAGCTACCTGAATGCCAAGCCATGACTAGCTTTGACAAATTGCATTTGTTTTGGAAACAATTCTGATTTCCTTCTGTATTTATCTTACCAGAAAAATAACAGTCCAAACAAAATCTCCTAACTGCTGCCCCAGTATTAGTAAAGTTACTTTTCAGGGAGATGTCAGCACCAGTCACTTCTTAAAAGCCAGGGTAGCAATCAAATACCCATGACTTTGATCCTACCAACTGCTAGCATTCAAAATAATCAGCTGAACCATATATATCTTTAGCTTTTCATGTTGAACAATATTGTCATAAAAGTCTTGGCAATGAATTTGTAATTGGCAAAGAGCTTTAACAGACATAAGGAAAGGTCATGTGAATAATTTGCTCATAATCTGTGTTAGAACAATCAAAAGGTAAAGACAGCATCACAGTGATGATAAATCAGCTATGTCAGCTGCATATGTAGCATGCTTTTTAAATGGGAATATGATTCTCAATAGCACAAGTAGCTAAAAAAAAAAAAAAGGAACATAAAATGAAGATGCTTCTGTATTTTTAAAAATTGTCTGCTATTCCTCAATGAGAGTGAGTGAAGGTGCCAGAATCTGCCTGGAGCTAGAATCCTATACAGATGTATTTTATTGTTTTCATTGTTATTAATTAAATGCTTCTGTGCCTTTCAGTTCATATTAGTTGCAATTCTATGAACCGCTGAAGATACTACACAAACCAGAGTGAATAAAGCTTGAAAACTTGTCTTCCTCAGAGACACATTCTCTCTAGACCCAATACTAAGGTCAACTGGAATGACATTTGGAATTTGGCCACAGTTTTGAGAACTGTTGTTTTGCTCTCATCTTGAGGGTTTGTGTAGCCCAGGCAGAGTGCAGACAGTCTTCAGGTTCCTGATCCAAGCTTACAGAGTTCACTGGAACTTGTCTCATTTGTGGGAGCTGGTGCTTGTGCTTCTCCTTAGACTTATATTATTGCTCATAAGAGAGCAAGTAATAGAGTCCAAGTAGTCTAGCTTGGATGACAGTTGCCAGAGAACTCCTCCCTCCAAAATACTCTGTAAGACATTGTTGCCCTACCTGTCTTGATACTGGGTACGCATGTTTCTCCATTCTGTCATGTCTCATGTTTTCTGACAGGGTTGTCAGCATAGCATTGTGCAGTCCCATTTGACATACTGTTGCTTTCAAAGATGTCAAGGTAATGCTGAACAGATCAGGTTTGCATATACCATGCATAAAATAATGTAGATTTTCTTGGTGACATAGCATACATGAAGCCAGTGATATCCCTGTTCTTGGTCATTATGCCAGGTACTCCAGAAATTGACTGTTGAAGACATGGAATAGACAATTTTATGTGGCTTTCCATGCTGTGCGATTTCTTGACTCATTTTGAATCAATCTAAAAAGACTGCTGTTCACAGTGTACAGCTCAAGCTCATTTTCTTTAGTCTTACCAGGCAGTAGATACTGAATGGTTTGGACTAAGCTTGGAAAAATACTGAGAAGAAATAGTAATTTTATTCTTCAGAACAGCTGTGGGTCTTGGGGGGGAGCTTGGTGGTTTTTTTGTGTTTGTTTTTTTTAGTTTGTTTTTGTTAGTTTGTTTGTTTTTGTTTTGTTTGGCTTTTTTTTTTTGTTGTTGTTGTTGTTGTTTTCAGGCATTTACATCTCCTGCTGTTCTGTTTGGTTGTTTTTTTTTTTTTTTCTGTCCAGAAATCATTCCACTAGCAAGAATACACTGAAGCAGCAAATTTTACTTATGTATTGCAAAATGCTTACAGACTTTCAAACTGCACTTGTATGCATGCCTAGACTCTCAGGAGTCAAATGTATGTCTTCTGCTGTTTGTCTTGCTGTACAACTGGTCAGGGGCCTATTTGGGATTCTCATGGCACTACTTGAATTTTAGCAGTTGTGCTCACCCACATAGGAAGCAGATACATCTTTAACCAAGGAATTTAAATGCATAATTCTTCCAACTAATTGCTCAAGAATGAGTTACAGATCAAGAATAATTCACAAACCTTATTCCACAGATAAAGATAAATTCTAGAAAATTGCAGTCAAATCACATATAATTCCTGAATGTAAAAAGAACTGAAAGAAATTAGTGAAGCAATTTGTTATGATTACCTTTTCCAGTTTCTACCACATCTGTTATATTCAACATTCAGATATATCTACAGTAAAGACTGCATCCAGTATTCAAAAGATGCCTTCAGTAATGGCTGCATTTAACATCCATATCCTATGCTGCTGGAGCACTTCATACAGCACAGAAAACTAGTCCTTGCCTCGTGAATATAACTGCTTAATTTTTCTGCTTCTTAAAGTACCTGCACTGGCAAGGAAGCAAGATAATGACCTGGTCTCTGTATTGGAAAGTTTAGGACCTAGCCCACAGTCTCATCTCATACAGTAGCAGAGTCCCTTTCATCAGCTTCAGTTTGCCTGTCATGCTAAAATGTAAAATATGACTGCAGCATTGTTTCTAAATAAAATGGCTTTCAGGATAACTGGCAAAAAGCTTACAGACCAATTTCAAATGCCACACTGAGCTGAAGTAACACTCATATTCTTTCTGAAAGCTCCCAAAGTATAGATACCTTTTGAAATTCATGGTCATCTCACAGACCTTTGCATAGTAAGACATTTTTCACCCAAGAAGTCTGGCTATTTGGATACAATTCAAAAAGAAGCTTATGCTTCAAAGAGCAGGAAAGTGACTTAAGCTTTAGAGTAAATACCAGAATTTCTTATCTTTCCATATTTGTCATATGTTCTAATCCTTGCAAGAGTGGTCTCTGCAATAGTAGGAGAAAAAATCTGAAGATTGGCTTGACAGACTAACAAAGGCATTATACATAAATGCTGTTTAGGGAACAATTATGGGGGCTTTAAGCCTTGGAAATTATAAATGCTGATTTATATTAAAATGTACATGAATTTCCAGTGGGAATGTTTTATGATACATAAAAGTCCCACTTCTGAGGACTGATTTATTCTCTAGCATACATGAAGAAGAAAGTCCCCCCTGGGTACTACCAGCAGAAGGACAGAGAGTTCCTGAGTCCAAGAAAGAAATGTAGTGTTTATTTTTTTTTTTATATTGAATATTTTTTTTTGGAGAAACCTTACATGATGGATGAATAACTGTAAACAGACTGATCCTCCTTCCAAATTTTGTCTTGCCAAAGAAATGGCCAGTGACAATTCTCTGAATGCAGTACTAGGGAGATATTTCATATTAATTCTGAAGTTTGGCTATAGCTGTGATGGCTTAACTGTGATTAAACTCTAGTTGGTTTTTTTTTTTAATTCTTATTTCCTGAATTAGTGTAATTTCCACATGAAATAAGTAATACTTTAAAACAGGTTTGTGGTTTTCTATAATATGTAATTTATTTTAAAGGAAACATTTGAGAGTGATTCAGTTTAGGAAATTCCTCCCTTGAAAAAACACATCTTAAAATATCAATTGTACAAGCTCACTTGAGCTCCATCTGATGCCTATGCTAACTTCCATAACAGAACACTTTTCATATGTGTCACTGGTTCGTAAAGAACTGCTGCTTTTACACAGCATAACTAAATATAACTCCTTGAGGTATTCTCCAAACAGACATCTCTACCTTAACACCTTCCCTTTAAATCATAGAATTATGCTGCCTTGAAGCTGACCTGCAGAGTCAGCTGAGAAGCTCTGGGAAATTCATGATCCCTGTGAAAAAAAAGTGGCTGCTCCCTGTTCCCATCATTATCCTGACTTGCTTTTGCCTTTATCTGCAAGTAAAGAGTATGCAGACAATTTAGACAGTGAAAAACTGAGTCAGACGTAGAAATGAATTGAAATAAATGTGACTTCTATGTTACAGTACTTACTTATGTATTTAGTTGAATTTAGAAACTACTGAAAAAGAATACATGAAGGATGGTAGAGCTCTCCTCTTTTTCTGCACGTTACTACTCAGCCATCAGTCATTAAACAATGATTACTAATATTTTTCTAGCAATTTTTCTTTTTAATTTTTTCTTTCCATTTTATTTTTTTCTAGGTTGCTACTTGCAATTATATAGAAATACATCTTATCACGTTTTCTTTTCATAAGTAACATCTCACTAATATACCACAAAGAGGTGCTCTAGACCTACCACAGCTATTGAGAGCAGCTCTACCAAGAACAGCTCAGACTGCTGTAAGCTCCCCTCAGGGCAGTCAGGGTAAGGGATTCTGATTTAGTAAGTACTATCTTTTTTTTTAACAAAAAAACCCAAAAAAAAAAAAACAAAACAAAAAAAACCCAAAAAAAAGCAACAACAACAACCCCTTATATTCTCATGACACTCATTGTGATAAAACTTGTGTCCAGCAGTCAGAACTTAAAATAATGAGATTAATAGTTGTCACCACATTAACAAGTCAGGTGAGATTCATTCCATGGAATAGATTCATGCAGAATACTCAGCTATCCATCATCTCATTTTTTATAAATAATCTATTCAGTTCAATAGAATGTCTTTTTCCCTGCAGTAACAACTATGTAACAAGTGAATTGTTTGGCACTATTTTACAGACATCTCTGACCTGGCCGCTGTGGTGCATGTGTTAAAAATACCATTTTTGTGAATTATTCTGTTGACTACATCTGGCTTATCTGCACAAGTAAAGATGAGCATATGTACGTCTTCACACAACCAGGACTGAAGAAATCAATTTCCCTTGACAGTTAATTTTTAAATCTTCCTTTAATTCAACTGATATTAGTTTTGCTATCCAGATTAGTTTTTACAATTTTTCCGAATCCCAGCATTGTTCTGATCGTCAGAGAGGGCAAGTGTGGCTGAGGCACAGAACTCTGAACTCCACATTATTCCTCGTCTGCATTACTTCATACTAAAACAGACAGGAATGAAACTTGATTGCAGTCTCTGCAAGAAGTATATGGCTTTGACCTATTCAATCAAAAGATTAACCTGCTGTAATGGCATCATCTGGAGAGTCTTCATGTAGGTCCACAATTACATGGAAGGCCACTGGAGGTGAAAAAATCTGAAATTCTGAAATTTCTTGAAAAATGTACCTATACATAGCACTGAAGAAGGATTTTTTCCATTTTGAGTTTAGGAAATCTGTATCTGAAGAGAGATGAAAGCTTGTAGTTCATTAAGAAGCACTACTTGAAAGGCCCAGTTTTCAGTTTTCATTTCTGAATATAATTTAGAAAGCAGTGTACATAACACATTGTATGCCACATTCTGAGCCTAGTTCATTTTGTCTTATATAGGCTAAACTTTATTTCTTCATTGGATTGATAACAGTTCTCCCTAAAAAATTCATTACTTATGAAGAGATATGTTTCATTTTGAAGACTCCTGATTTTGAGCTTCAGAGCTTAGCCCTGCACTTTTATTCCAATGTAAAATATTTGGATGTTTTGGAGCATTTCAATTTGAAAGATTTTGGAGGTGATTTGCATTATGGTTCCACATTATTTATAGTGTAAAGAATCAGTTTTATATTTTGAAAGTGTACTGTCTGCAGTAATCAATATTTATAAATGTTTAAGAAAGACAAAACAAACTTCCAAAATGGTGTTCCTGCCAATATGATCTATATTTAATAAATAACTTTTCAAGAAGGTTTGATTTTTACTTCAGCAGGCTCTGCCCATCTATAATTGAAACATCACTTGTGCTTATCAAGGACTGCATGGTGCTATAACTGTTTCTAGAGCTATACAGCACTGAAACACAATTTGCTTTGGGACTGATAAGTAGGTAATTCAATTTGAATTCTTCAATTTAAAATATACAGTTACTGTACAGGCTCCAGCTAAACACAGGATTGATGTAGCACAATTTTTTTAAAGAGAAAGAACTGTAAGATTAGTAATATTGAGACAAATTTTGTCATTGAAATGAAGATAAACATTAACCTTAGACATAGTTTTAAAACTGCACATATGCCTCAAATATATGAATTATTATCTGTGTTAGTGTTTTTGCTTTGTTACCCTCCTCAGGTTTTGTTTAGTGCTTATTAAGTGTTTTCTTCCATTATCTTTTATGTCTAGATGCTCGCTAATTGGAGGTTCTTTAAAAGCTGGTGAATGCTGTCTGACTATAGAAAGCCTCGGCTTCTGTCAGGAGTACTGCATTGCCTGAAGTTGCGTTAAGCAGATCCTCATCAGCATTCAGCACCACTACCATAGCATAAAGCCTAGAAGTAGTGGGAAAAATACCTACTGAAACATAAGTAGAGGGGATGAAAAGAGGCCAGTGAGCAGAAAGAAAAGCTCCTTATGTCTGTTCTGATGCTTCTTTTTTAATGGATTCCCCCTCCCAAGCAATGTTGCGAGTGGCAGATGATGTGTTCTGCAAATAGATCAGCAATGTCACTTATAAAATTACACTTTTTAGCATTCAGGTGTTCTAGCCAGCCAGCTGGTAGCCGGGCTTTACCCAAGGCTGTATTATAGAAAAAGAGTATATGTTAGATCATCTAGCAGCAATTACGCTGAAACACCTCTGGCTTGAGCTGGAATCACTGCTACTGTTTCTTCCTGCAGTGAATTCTGTCCCCTTTTTCACTCCCAGGTGTCAGATATATTTGGCTAGAATTATTTTGCTGGGCTGCATTTGTTCTACAGTTTATCCAGAACTGATTGTTAGCTCTCCAGCAGTTCTCAAGCACTGAGATCTCAGTGAAAAATTGGAAAGATATATATCTCAGATTATATTTTGAAAGGTATTGCAAAATGCATTAAATAAATGAAAAGATATCCATTGTAAGACCTGCTCTAGTCACGTAATATTTTCCTTCTTTCTGTTTTTTTTCCTTTTGCCATAATAATCACTGCATCAAGTTGTACGTGCAATGAAACCACCTGCAATGTATGATGGAGAGAACACATAAATTGATTTATGATATTGTACTGTGCAAAGCTCAGGTGCAGTCATAAAATCTTGCTAGTTTCAGAAGCCTCTAGAAAGAAAGAAAGGAAAGAATAATAATAATAAAAAAATAATCAAAGGAAGAAAGAATAGAAAGGAAGAAAAACAGAATATTCCACTCCTGACATGTAAAAAGTATAAGGGAAATTTGTATGCACAGATAGTGTAAAGGACAATTCAGTTTTAATTTGCTGTTTGTATAATTCTTGCTTTTCACATTAATTACCTAAGGCATTTTTATGCCACTGCTACTGCCAGTTATTGCTATTACCTGTATAATTCTGTGTGGTTTAGGTATTAATGCTCCATTGTAGCTTACAATTTGTAGGGCATCATGAATGATTTTGCACTGGCTTTCTGAAGAACTGAGAGATGCTGGGGGAAAACCTACTCTTCTTCCATGAGGATTTCCCCCATGGTGTCTCTGAAGGCCTTAGAGAGCTGGGGAACAGAGCTGCTGTCTTGTGGGGCAATGGTTGAAGTGCAGATGACATTGCTCCTGGTTGACTAGATTATGTGTGCATGTTAGATGGTGGTGTGAAGGCTTTCAGCTGCAGCAGAGAGGCTAAGGAAACATAGGATGAAAGATCATTTTAAGAAAGGTGGGGAAAAGGGATAATGCCAATAATCATATAAAATGGAGAAAGAAATTAAGACTCTTGTAAGCCTTTTCCTCTCTAGCCTCTCCCTTGTTCTTTAGGCCAAATGACTGTCTTGGTTTCCTAGATATAACAATATCTCTGCTCTTGCTGGCAGAGTTCTGAAAACAGAGTTCCTTTGCTCCTACCCGCATCTTCATTCCATCAAAGTCTGACATTGCTTAGGCAGCAGAGATCAACCTCATTGATCTAGACAAACTGCCTTTTGTATCTGTAAGAAAAGCATATTAGAATTCTCTGATTCTCATTCTGTCAGCAGGTGTAAAATGCTATAAGGATCTACAGGTCATCTTCTCATTAGGGAAAGTGGGATTGCCTACAGTCTTCTGAAAAAGAAAACAAAGGCAGTACCCACAGTATTCCAGGAGAATGAACTGAAAGATTTTCCTGTTAGTTCACTGAGGTCTTTGAAGACTTGATTCAGCTCTAACAGCAGTGATAAACCCTTATTCCCAGGGAAAGATCAAGGCTTATGCTGGAGTTCAGTGATTTTTGTGAATTTCTGTTCTCATTTAAATAACTAATTCAAATAGACATAGTTTTTCTATTTCAAATTCTTCCCTATCCCTTCTCTGTCAAAGTATAAATTTTAGTCTTGGCTCAGGGTTTAACCATTTGCACTTCGAAGAATGAAATGACCACAGTCATCATGCCGTGAAACTTTCAAGTGGAAACATCCAGAAAATTTCCCCTTTCCCCTTCAGTAATGATCTTTCTCATCTGTATCAGAACCAGGAACCTGTTTTCCCAATAAACAATTATCAATACTAAAAAGAAGTTTCTTTCTGATCTGTGCTCACTTCACCTGTCTCAATAGTTCTTTATTGTTAGAGGGATAGAAGAGTACATATATTGAAGTTTTATCAAAGCTAAGATTAAAATATGTTGGGGGGGGAAATCCAGTTTTACTCTAAACTGTACAAAATGTAAATAATTTAGTGACTTTTGAAAACTTAATGTCCTTTTGTTCATGTTCCATGTGTCATGTTTTATTATTTTTTTTAAATCAAGTAAAATGCACCAACCAACCAACCAACTAACTAGCATAACATTATTGCCCCAGGTTGATTGGATATGAGGAAGAAATTCTTTACTGTAAGGGTGGTGAGGCACTGGAATGGGTTGCCCAGGGAAGTTGTGAATGCTCCATCACTGGCAGTGTTCAAGGCCAGGTTGGACATAGTCTTGGACGACATGATTTAGTGGGAGGTGTCCCTGGCCATGTCAGAGGGGTTGGAACTAGATGATCTTAAGGTCGTTTCCAACCCTAACTATTCTATGATTCTATGATTTTATATTTCAATACCTAGCTTGCATATAAATATTTACCCTTTCACTTTCTGCAGAAATGTACACAAAGTTATTTTAAAAATAATTTAAAGTAGGTATGGAATAAAAAAGAAAGGACTAAGGACTGCAAATTCATTCAGCTTTAGAGCTGATGTTTTGAGTTTAGCATGGTTTTAATGGCTGGTATATTGACCATGTGCGGAGTCTTATGTGAATGAAACAACTACACATGTGAAAGATCTACAAGTCAGAATCTATGAGGCACTGATGTAAGAATGCAATTTCAGTACAGGAGCCATGTTCAGTGAGAGCTCTTCAGATTAAAAGTAGATAAAAATAAAATCTAAATCAGCTTTTGATTCACACAGAAACTGCTTTTTACTTACTAGTAACAGTAGTTCTTTGATCAGCAATGACATATTCTTTCTTATGAGGTTATTCACTGATTGGTCGAAAGATACAAGAAGATTGCTTCCTTAACCAAACCGAATACTGCTTTTTAACTCTATCACATTAAGCAATTCATTTCTACTGAACCAAGATCTATTAGAGAAAATTATTGAATCTACATGCATCATTTGATACAACAGAAATGAAATTCCAGCAGTAAATCACTTTCTTAGGAGCAGTGTTTCTTCAGTGTGCCTCAGTATTTGCTTTTGTTAGGTGTTTGGCTTCTCTCTGCCTAAATACTTGTTTAAGAGTAAACTACAACCATCCTATGACAATGTCTTAAACTTGTCTAGCTTCTCTTGTGAATTTAAAAATATATTTATGATTAAATTTAGTAAGATGTGGCCTGCTAAATAACTGAAGATGGTGAATGCATTTTCCCTTTCACCTTGTGAATCTAACTAGATATTGATATCACTTACGAAAAATTCCTCTAACAATTCTGAGCTAACGGAGGGGATGGGAAGGATATGTTCTTTATGATGCCTTTCCAGTTACTTGAGTCAGTACACCTGAAAAGGGATTGGTGCCTCTACAGCAGTTTTCAGTGTTTTCGTGTAGCTCAGATAGACAAGTGTCATTCAATCTGATTTCAAACCATTGATATCAGTATTAGAGCTGACTACTACCACTCTTTAAATCCTCCAGGACTACAATGAACTTAAGACTATTCCTTCCTGAATATATTAACCAGGAATGCTGGTAGAAAAGAGAAACTGACATTAGTCTAATCCTTTACGATGAAACTGTATTACAGTGTGAAAGATGTGCCTAAAGACTTTCTTTACAGGCCAAGAATTTATGAGCTTCTACACGAATTTTCTATTCTGTTTTTTTTTTTTTGTTTGTTTGTTTTGTTTTGCTTTGTTTTTACACTTATCAATAATACACTTCAGCATCTTCCAGGAAAGTATTTAACAATAGGACTAACATCTGTTACTTGGTAAAAAAAATATTCCTGCGTCTTGCTTCTGAGTGAATTTGGTTTTTTTTCAAACCAAATTGTACAATAGATTCAGTATCTCTTCAAAAATGGTAATTTTCATTTTTTTTGTGTATTAGTAATTAATTTTTTTGTGTATTAATAAACTCATCCACTTCAACTTGCAGTCCTAAGCAAAAAGAAAAAAGAAAATCCCATAGCTCTGTGTTAGCTGCTAGGACCTGATGCACCATTTCAGCATTCAGCATAAAATACAATCTATTTGCAGTTAATCTGAATTTAGAATGTGATATGAGTGAGTCAGCAGCACCTTTATAAAGCAAAGTAGTGGGGCAACCAGTTTTTGAATGCTGCTAAGCATTCAAGCAATTATAATGAGTTCTAAAATTAAAAAAAAAAAAAAAAAAAAGTATTTTTTTCAATTATTGCAAAAGAATGGAGGTGAAAAGAAAGAGGAAGAGCCTAAAGATCCCACATTTTCCACTCCCGTCCAATCTTGCTTACATAAAATCCTGATTATCTCTGAAATACTGGTATAGTCTGAGAGCCTGCTCTTGCCTTTGAAGGTACAAGCAAACTGTACTGCAGTTCTTAAGCGTATGACTTCAAATGCAGTAGCAGATTAAAAAAGGCAAGTGGCAATGCAGACTCATGTATCTAAGGGGGCTGAACTCTTATAATAACTCAGGTATACTAATTTTTACTTAGAAACTTTACTTGGAGTGGTGACTCCAAGAAGAATTGTCAGATTTCAATAACAAATGGATATTACTAAGAAAGAAATAGTAGGACTGTGAAGTTAGAAGGCATTACAATGTGTTAACATCAAAAGCTTTGAATACAAAATTCTCTTTTAATTTGAGGAAGTCTTCTGTTGCCACAAGCAAGGCCTTCTGAACTCGACCACAGCCAGGAAATGCCTGAATTGATGGTGTGCTTAATAAATGCTTCCTTTTAAAAAATTATTTCTATATCTAGTGAAATTAAACCATGTTGCATCTATTGTTTCTCACCTAACACTGAAGCCTCTTTTTACAAAATGAACAGAATTAAGGGTTTTATCTATTGAACATTTAAGTGAACATGTTCTGATGTGGAAACAGGGTAGGTCCCCTATAAAAGTAATGAGATTACCCCAAGCAATCACCATTCCTCTAGGAGGTAAGGCATCATTGTTTCATTCCTCTTTGTCACTTGTTTAGGTAAGTTTGATATTAGAGGGTATTATACAGAGCAGATGAATTATGAACCTGTACTTTATGAAGGGGGAAAAGGTCCTGTGTGATAATACATAAGATTGTAGCAATTAAAAATTCAAACCAAGAAAATTCCAGAAAATATTTGCTTTAAACTCTAGAGGGTTTTGTGTGTGTGTGTGTGTGTGTGTCAGCGCAGCCCATGTGGTTTTTAAGGCTTTCTTCTGTTTTATGTTCTTTTTTCTTTCCCCAAAAAGGGAATTCTGTGGAATACCTAAGGCAGATTATTTCTTATTCTTACATATTCTTACCATTAGAGAGTATACTGGGAAGTATCAGAGAGTAGATATTCAGGAAGCCTGGAACCAGTGTAAATAGGGGTGGAGAGTGCTTTGGATAAATACAGAGATCCAGAGAAGAAATCTCTAAACTTGTAATGAATGACTAGCTGGAAGAGCAAGGAACAGTGTAACTGCAGTGGAATAAAGCTTCAGATAAGCCAGTTTGCTTTTTGAAAGGGTCAGTTAAATGCTGTGGAGTGTGCAACAACTAAACTGCTCTGACACCCAGGCTGGCACATTTTAAGTACAGTGGCATCTATCTCTACACTGCATTGCAGTAAAGAATGCAAACTTTAACTTGAAATATGATTAACAGTGCCATCATCTAGTTTAGAGTTGCCTAAACAACGAGAATTTCTCTTCATTTCCCTAGTTGCATTAGTTAATGCTATCCCCATAATGCTAACTGGCTGGCATAGGGACTACCCTGATTGGGTTTAAGTCAACTAGTTTACCTCTGTTGGGAAAAATAGAGCATGACTGCATTCATTGTCAGACTCAGATAGTGGAGGCAGAAGTTGTATCCTTCATCTACTTGCCAAATGATGTTGTCATTTTGTATTGTACATTACCCAGTGTTTACTTTCTGGATGACTTAATTTTCCTTTTCTCAAGAGAGTTCCTATGTCAAAAATTATGGTGGGAAATTTGCAGAGCTACTCTCAGATGTTACCTTTCTTTTAATATAATTCATTATCAACCTCAAAAAACATTTTATGTCATAAATCAATAATCTGCAGCAAATGAATGTGAGGAAGAATATACTTATTTTTACCAAGCACAATATTACAACAAATTTCAACATCAGGGAGATTTACTCTATTTTCTTCTGGCAGATGCTAAATATCAATTTGATTAAGGTAGAATTAGCTGGCTCTTCCTTTTGTACTCAAAATTGTACAACTGCTTTTCCCACCAAGAATAACAAAACTCAGTATCCAGTCCATTTTTTTTAATTTAAAGATTTTTTTTTTCCCCCAGGGAAATATGCATAGAAAAAGGTACAAAATAGGTGTGTGTAAACAATCAATAATGGAACGTAACTAAAAATCCACTTTGCCAATCACCCCAACTTAAGATAAAAAACTGCTGTGATACCTTCTCACTGTCTTTGGTTCATCTCTGCTTAACTGACTGTTCAGCCTATATTCATGACTATACAATCTAAATCGTTGCATCCCAAAAACTTTTATCACTTGCGAGGTTCTAGAGAAACTTCTTTTTACTGATGCCTAGTTTGAGAAACAGAATTCCCAACATAAAAGAACTTCAACTAGTCGTTGAAGGGGAAAAAAACAACAAAACAAACCAAAACCACAGTATTTAAGCTCAAAGTTATCTACTGGTTGATTGATGTAACGTTATAAATGAAATGTCAGAAGATCCTGATTTGGGATGAAGCAGAACATGTATCAGAGAAATAAATGTTTTTGAATCAATCATACATACTTCTCTGGTAGTTAAAATGAAGCTATGATCTAGGGATTGCAGAAACAAAAAAAACTATGAAAGGGTACCTTGGAAATGCCTCAACAGAGCTGTTGGGCTCTACCCAACTGGGACTTTACTGTGACATTGGATTAGTTTCAGCTGTGAAATGTGTTTATAAATAAAGGCAGAAAACAATATTTATTTTTTTGTTGGTAATACAGACCTGTAGACCAAAGAGGAACTGGGAAAGAATAAGGATTACTCATTCTTCAAAAAGAGGAATTTAAAACTTTTGTTTGACTGGTTTTGGTGTCTTGGTCAAAAATTATTTATTTATTCAAAATTCTTCCATTTGGTATTTTTCCTAGCTCCTGAGAGCAGATGGTCTACAGTAATTGTTAACTTTTCTTTTGCCCAGGATAATGAATGAGCCCAGGTTAAGGGAAAAGAACAGCAACAACAACAAAAAGGCATATAGTGAATACAGATGCTCTTTATTTCCTCATCAGAGCAGTAGAAAGTTCTCTTTTTTTTTTTTTTTTTTTCAAATAAGTTATGTCACCAGTTACTTGGTCCTCCCACCCATGCTTAAAACTGAAGATTAATTTAACAAATTGACTAAAGCTTGACTACAGGGAAAAGAAAAATTACTTTAAGAATATGGAGAAATTTCATTAGATTATTATTTAAGCTCAGTTCAGTCCTCTTGGAATTTTCAAATTGACTGCTGAAGGACAAATCTTTTATTTGTAGTGGTTTTGCTTTTTTTTCAAGTTATTATTTCTGCAAGGAACTATGTAGACAATAATTTTTCATGTAGATATATTCAGACACAAGAAATATTTTTTTTTGTATAACAGTGGTTGTATAATGAGATTTTTTTTCGTCCTCTGTTGTGCAACTTCATACTGAGAGCTACCAGTTTGTCATTTGTTATAATTTTTCTTTGAGATCATTTATTACATTTGTTTCTCTCCTTTGAAATCAACATCATAAGGTTGATACATATGAAATATTTATATGCTAATAATTACCAAGAGTTTTTGATTTTTGTTATTATTGCTGAATATTATTAGGTACAAGGTTTAGTTCTTTTTTTACTCTGAATTCTGAGCATAACCCATCACATGCAGTAATTTGTATCTGAAAAATTAGACTCATGAAAACTCATGAAACTTCCTGAACATTGTCATAAAAAGATTTCTGTGGAGTTATTTCTAATTTACATTAATATTTGAAGTGACATTAATTTTCCTTGCAAAATTCAACAAGGACAGCTCAGAAATTAAATATTGATATGAAAATTGCTACATTCAGTCTTCTTATTTTTCAGTTCTGCTTCTTTACAGATATTTGGAAATTACAAAATAGTATTTTTTTTGAAAAAGTGAAAAGCCAGAGTACTTTATGTGTTCCCATGACTGATCATTCTGGAACAGATTCCTGTATTCACTGTTCTCGTGGAGTGGCTGGATTCTGCTGAACACTTGTGTTCTTAAATAGTAGTATCAATTACTTTTCTTTTTACTTGGCTTTTTTTCTAAGCAGTAGAAAACTTTTCTGGAAGACTTTAATTAACAGCTTGTGGCTCCACTTCTATGTGGAAATGCAACAAAACCAGATTGCATTTGTAGGTTCTATAGTCCCATAACATCATTTGAAGAAGCAATATGAACAGAAGAGCGTGTAACAGCCGGGAGCAGGGATTATGGAACATCCTCAGGGTGGGCTAATGCATCCATAATCCACAAAATGGTTGACTCACAAAACAACCACTATTTAGAACTACACTATTTAGAAGAGGAATGAAACATCTTTTTGGATTAAAGTTTATTTAATTCACCAACATTTGGAGTGTCAGCAAGTTACACTCCTTAAGTTTGCAAGTGACAGCGATTGGGAGGGAATGATGACTAGGGCTGCTGTTCAGAGAGACCTCAAGAGGCTGGAGGAATTGGCTGACAGAAACTTTCTGAAATTTACCAGTGGGAGATGCAGAGTCCTGCTTCTGGGAAGAAAGAGAACCTTGAACAATGCAAGCAGGGGAATGACTGGCTGGGGTGCAGCTCTGTGGCAAAGGCTCTGGGGCCCTCAGGAGGGCAGTGACCTGAGCATGAGCCAACAGTGTTTCCTGACATGAGGGTTCATCAATATCTGAGGCTGTATTTACTAGAACAGAGCCAGTATGCTATGAAAAGTAATTATCCCCCTGTACATGTCCATCCTTAAGCCACATACAGATACTCTGTGCAGTTTGGGTCTCAGTTTGCAAGAAAACTTGGTTACTGTTTACAGGAAAACCCTGGTAATTCAGGGGACCACCAAGATGGTTGGGAACTGGAGCACTTGCCCTGTGTGAAGAGGTTGAGAGATAGAGGCTCACTTAGCTATAGAAGAGGTAGCTTGGAAGTGACCTGATAGCAGCCTGTCAATACATCAGGGAAGAAGACTGAGCAGGAGGCTGGATTCATGCAGAATTTAATTCCAGTAGGAGAACCATAATATGAAACCAATGAAGTTGCACAGCATGGTTTGTCTAACATAATGCATTGGAAATTGTTCACAAAACTGTCAATTTTTGCTGACTTTTAGGTAGTTTTAGTGTCTGGGGAGTACCCATTTTGTTAATAATTTGGAACATCTAAGTTTCATTTCAAAGATGTCAATAGCAATCCAGAATAAAGTAAGTCTGAAAGAAGCCTTAGCAAAACATTCACATAGATATAAAATACTTTCTTGTCTCTTTTTTTCTGGAAGCCTTGAGCAGCAAACCGTTTTCAGGTGTAGCTAGGAACACTTCTGAATAACTGAAAAAAAATGTAACTAGAATTTAAAAAAAAAAAAAAAAAAAGATTTCGCATGCCCACTGTGTCTTCATTTAATATTCTTGATGTTAATAAATTATTGTGATAGAATGTAATAATAGCAGATTTCTGTGTGACAGGAGCAAATTTTCATTTAAAATAAGACCATCCATTATAATCAGAGACAGGGTACTTGAACTGAAGATCACCACTCAGTTAAAATAAAAAATAATAGAAGTGGCATCTCAAATAGAAAATGTCAAATGGATACATGACAAGTGTTGCATATTTAAAATGTTTTCTATAAGTCATGTATGACATTTTAGATTTTAGAATTGAAAAAACACTTTACTACTTTTTTAGTTGGCACAGGACACTACATCTATAATTTTATTTGAGACATCAGAGTCCATTGAGCTACTTAACTGTATGCTCTGTATGACAATAGACAACTGAAACAAATAAGCACTAAACCTGGAAACTAATTATAAATGCAAGTGGGCACACAAAACATAAACTTATAATTGACACTAGGGACTCCTGCAACATATCAGATTAAGAAAGAGCTTTAGCTTGTGTGTGAGTATCAGCGTGACCCCTGGAATAAATATCAAAACCTTACTGGAAAACAATAAATAAAAAAATACGCATTTTTGCCTCCATTATTTATTACAGATTTGTAAATAAAAAGTCACTGTCTCAAGCTGACGATTTTCAGAAGCTAGCGTAGAATTTTGCAACTATGTGTTCAGGATTATATAAATGCTGTGATTTACATCATAAAGTTTATGAAGAAATAAAGAAAAACTACAAATACTTAGTCATCACAGTTTGTAGTGAAGCAAAACCACCACATTGCACTGAAGCAAAAAAAGGGTAGGAGTTATTTTTTGAAGGTTTGTTGCAGGTTATTTGTCTCTTGATGTTCTACTATGTTCTACTTATTCGCTTCTTGTTATTAAGAAAGCTAGGAATCACCAAGAATCATAACTGTTAGTTTTTATTTTTTTTTTTTTTTAATCTGGTTCTTTTCCTGACACATACAAAAGCATTTTGTTCTTCTTGACAGTGCCCAGCCTTGTTAAATCAACTGCTGTGATTTTTCTCAAATACAATTTACAAAATTATCACGTTAATTTGAAACAAACATAAACTGTAGATTATTGATAATTAATTTAATTATTAATTTGGTCTTCATGGGGCAAGTCTGTTCACCATACACTCCCGTACCTGTTGGTTTACCAGTGAGTAAAAGAGAACTAATGGTAATACCAGAAATGCTTAAGGAATATATTGCCTCTTAATTGAAATTCTTATGATTATGAGGACATTTCAGAAGGAGAGAGAGAGAGATAGCACCAGGACACAATAGTATACATTAAAGCTTTCTAAATAAATGAAACAATGAAATTGATCATCAGGTTGCAAAATGTCTCACTAGAGTCTACACTGAAAAACTGGAGGGTGGCAAACACATAATCTGAATAAGGAAAATGCTAGATCCTGGGCAGAAAAGCTCAGCAAATCTTCAAGAGCCACAGAATTACTTAAAATTGTATCTGAAGAGGATTGTGGAACAAGTTGAGTAGGTACATATAGCATGAAAGAGAAAATCAAAACAAAAAGCCCGGGAAGTGCTCCCAGTCCCTGCTGCTGGACCACGTTAGTTTGAAAGCTGCAATCCTAATCTCATCTAATCAAGATTTTTCCAAACACTGTACCCAGTGTTCTAAATACTTTGTATATTTGTACTACTTCTCTGTACTGATACTAAATGCTATAGGAATATGACATAAAAGCTACAGTTGTTAGAGTTTTCTAATTTCTCTTGTTTAGCAAGAAAATTATAAATCATATTTTGGGTTAAAATGAGAGCAAAGAAAAGCTATGTTTAGCCAGAATTACAAGCTGGCATAATTCAGACACATAAACCTGTCTCTGAATTGCTTCAAAATCTAATCTGACCTCAGGAAGATCCTGAACAGGATGAGGTCAACTTTCAAGCAAATCATAAGACAATAACAATATTTTTAAAAGAAGAGAGAGAATGTAAGATTACAGCTCCACAATGATAATTTGCTTAATCAAGTCCAGACAGAGGAGTTCTAAGCTTTCAGTGAGTTAGCAGAATTAGAAGAGCTATATAATTCCATTTGTTCAACATGACACTGCTCCATGGAAACGTGTAACTTCATATGTATGATATTTATGTTCTTTATTTACAGATATTAATCTCTGATTAAAATAATTTTTATTAACAGCATCACAGATAAATGGGTACAATATATGAAGTATAGAATAGAGACAGCCTGATATATAACCTTGCAAAAATGTTTTAGTGTCATGGTTTAAGACCCTCAAACAGTTCTCTCACTCACTCCCTCCTCTTTCTTCCCCAGTCCCGGGGGCATGGGGAGGAGAATCAAAAGAATGCAACTCCCACAGGTTGAGATAGGAACAGTTTAGTAACTAAGGTATAACACAAATCACTGCTGCTACCACCAGTAATAATAATGACAAGGCAAATACAAGGAAAGAATATAACAGCTCACCACCCAGCTGGACCAAGCAGCGCGCCCCCACCCTTCCTGGTCTCTGCTCTCTGTTTTTACATGCTGTCATGATGTGCGGTGGCATGGAATACCTTTTTGGTCAGTTTGGGTCAGGTGTCCTGTCTCTCCTTCCTCCCGGCTTCCCCTCCTCCCTGGCAGAGCATGAGACCCAGAAAGTCCTTAGCCAGCTTAAATATTCTAAGACATAACAATAAACACTGGTGTTATCTGTGCAGTTCCCAGGCCCGAAAACAGAAACACAGCGCTGTACCAGCTACAAAGGAGAAAAATTACAGCTGCTGCTGAATCATAGAATCATGGAATAGTTAGGGTTGGAAAGGACCTTAAGATCATCTAGTTCCAACCCCCCAGCCATGGGCAGTGACACCTCCCACACCCAAGGCTACGTCCGACCCGGCCTTGAACACCGCCAGCAACGGAGCATTCACGACTTCCTTGGACAACCCATTCCATTGCCTCACCACCCTTGCAGCAAAGAATTTCTTCCTCATATCCAATCTAAACTACCCCTCTTTAAGTTTGAATCCATTACCCCTTGTCCTCTCACTACAGTCTCCCATGAAGAGTGCCTCCCCAGCATCCCTATAGGCCCCCTATGAGGTCTCCACGCAGCCTTCTCTTCTCCAGGCTCAACAGCCCAAACTCTCTCATCCTATCTTCATACAGGAGGTGCTCCACTCCCCTCATCATCCTTGTGGCCTTCCTCTGGACTTGTTCCAACAGTTCCATGTCCTTTTTTTGTTGAGGACACCAGAACTGCACATGAAGCTTTGTGGCTTGGTTGATACGTTGGAGGGAAGGAATGCCAATCAGAGGGACCTTGATACGCTTGTGAGGTGGGCTGATGATAACCTCATGAAGCTTAACCATGCCAAGTGCAAGGTCCTACACCTGGCTTGGAGCAATCTCAGGCACAGCTCCAGGTTGGGCAGAGAAGAGATTCAGAGCAGCCCTGAGGAGAAGGACTTGGGAGTGTTGGTTGATGAGAGAATGAACATGAGCTGGCAGTGTGCTCTTGCAGCCCAGAAAGCCAGCTATATCCTGGGCTGTATCAAAAGGAGTGTGACCAGCAGATAGAGGGATGTGATTCTGCCCCTCTACTCTTCTCCTGTGAGACCTCACTTGGAGTACTGTGTGCAGTTCTGGTGTCCTCAACATAAAAACCCATGACAGTTAGAAAAGGATGCTTAGTGCTTGTACTAAGTATGACAAAAATATTTTATTTCAATTTTATGATTTAAGGTCAAAAGCTATGCTAAACCTGGATATCACTTAAGAGAATGCAGCATTGAAAACATAACCGCAGACGCCAAACCTCTCAATTTCTCATTTCTGTAACCTAATATTCATGAAAAATTGGCTTCTTTCTTTTGGTGCTGCTGCTAGTGGGCTTACTGTTGATTCTGTACCCTCCAGGTTGTGGGCTTTTCAGAAAAACTTGGGAAGATTCCAGGAGAACACAAGTTCCACTGCAGCCAAGAAGGGAGAAAATAATTTGCTGACATAAGCATATTCACTCCTACTTTTATATGGGATGTTGCTGTGTTGGCTGAGCTTCCCTCTCAACCAGTTGTTCCACTTCCTAACACAGATTTGAATAACACTTCCAAAGTTTGAGACAGGTTATTCAGGAACATACTGACAACCCCGCTGCCCTACAGCAAGGTCTAATCAAGGTAAGATTCGCAACAAATGTTATACTTAGGGCCATCATAGGCAGCAGAGGCAAAGGGCAGGCAAGTAAATTAATGCTGTCATATCCTCAGGCACCTTGAATACTTGGCCTGTACTTAATGCAAATTTGAGCAATGAGATTAGGAAAACTGAAATCTGTCTGTCAGATTCTTTAAAAAGTTCCCCATCTTAAATGTCTGCTGTCCTGAGGCATTGTAATGTTTTAACAAGCATATCTTTAATCTTTGCATATTTTCCTACATTTCAAAAGCTGTTAGTGTGTGATGTTACATTTACAGCCAAAATCAAGTAAAAATGCATTAAAAATAATATATCGTTGCACTAGCCTAATGTTGCACAATCGACATGAAGCTAAAAATAAAATGGGCTTTGTACATGTTCTGTAGGATCAAAGCATCATTACTGTTTGCTGTATAAAGCAGAGAGTAAGCTGCTAATAGAAGTAAATATTTAATACAAAATTCTTTTAGTTTTATGCTATTCTGGTTTAGATTTATAGTTTTGAACTGTGATCTACATCTGTTGCTATTCATCCCACCAGACTTTTCCTTTAGATACATTTTGTGGGATTTGCTATAGATATAGCTCCCTCTGCTCCCAAATCTGGCTCTGTAGAAAGATTTATTTTTCTGTTCATGTGAATAAGGTATTGCTTATTTAGGCTTGGCAGAAATCTTATCAACAGCCTGGCTCTGTGGTATCTAAGGAAAGGACAAGTGATAGAGGACACAAACTGAAACACAGTATATTCCATTTAAACAGAAGAAAACCTTTATGGTTTGCTTAGCCAAGCACTGGAGCAGGCTGTCATCATGGAGGGTGGACAAACAGTCTAGAGGTTCCTTCCAACTGACCAGTGACTGTAACTGTGAGTTTTGACAGAATTTACTCTTTGAGACGATGAAAGATACTGATTTGTGTCATGTCTTTCAGGATTCATCTATAGCTGCATAAATAAGATATACTTCATTAGCACCTTAAACTGAAGTTGACTGTATTTTGTAAGACATCTCCTTTTTAGCAGCATATTTTTTTGAGTCCACAGTTCAGTACTTTAGAAGACCTTGTTAGATCTGCGAAATGTTAGCACATGGCTTTTAGTTTCTATGAGAGATTATAAATGAGTAAAGCTTTCCTTACCTAAGACTAAAGCCTAATATTTGTATTAGGCCAACAGATTAAAAAAACACTTCTAATTAAAGAGCATCAACTGTCATGTCTTAAACAGAGCAGCTCATCTGTTTTAATCTGTGTATATAGTGATAGATTACCACAAATGAATTTATTCCAGCCATGTTCTCCTCTCTAATATAAGTAATGTCACAAATTTCAGCTGGTCATGGTAGTCTAGAAATGCAAGATATGATTTTCATTGTAATTTTGGTGTGTTCAGATACAATTAAAATGTTTTAATCAGTGTATTTTCATTCTACTGAAACAATATTTTTAGAAAATACAGTGTAAAATAAATATTGGTTCTATTTGAAACTTATTCTGCACTTTTGAACATCTGCTTTCATTAATGGACAGGAGAGTGTTATAGAGAACAATTTAAATCACCTGTTTCACAAATATGTTAATTAAAGTCCTCTGTATGTATGTTACAGTCCTCTGTAAATAGGTTTGGCTCCCAAGTCTAAATCCAAAGTCTAACTGAGTGACTGCAAAAGTGTGACTCCAAAATCTAACAGAACTTCTCCAAGATTTATTTAGAAATGCAAACATTTCCAAAGGAGATATTAAAGATTGTATAGTTTGCGATCTGCAGATTAAGTCATCTCCAAGCAGGTGTGGACACATCATAACAACCTTTGTAGAGCAGAACAGAATGTTACATTATGAATGTTGTATTTGAAGAATTGACAAGGCTCTGGACTCTGACTTGATTTACAAAACTTTTCTGTGTATACAGAAGCACTGCAAATTTTTTTATCCATAGCTGCAAATTGTTTTTGTAGTGCTGGACTTTTGCAAAGAGGAGTTTTATTATTTTTCCACACAATTCTTCTCCAAAGCTATAATTCTCAATGTCATTGCAGTAGCTTGTTGAGTAAATTATTGAAATAAAGCAGTATTTAATTATGTCACAGGGCTAAGAAAGAAGGTATGACTTAACTGTATAATCTCACGTGTATAGCACAAGCAGCTTCATTTCAACTATTTTGCCTTGAATAGACTTCTCTCAGTTGGATTTTGTTCAGACAGTACTTCCTAAAATTCTCCAAATCTGTTATGAGATTGAGATTCTCACTTCATACTGTCATGGTTTAAGGTCCTCAAGCAGTTCGCTCCCTCACTTCCCCTTCTTTTTTTCCCCCAGTCCTAGAGAATGGGGAGGAGAATCAAAAGAATGCAACTCCCACAGGTTGAGATAAGAACAGTTTAGTAACTAAAGTATAACACAAATCACTACTGCTATCACCAATAATAATAATGACAAGAGAAATACAAAGGCAAAGAATATAACGCCTCACCAAATACAGCCAGCCCGACCAAGCAGTGCACCCCCACACCCTTCCAGGTCTCTGCTCTCTGTTTTTACATCCTGGGCATGACATACTGTGGTATAGAATACCTTTTTGGTCAGTTTGGGTCAGGTGTCCTGCCTCTGCTTCATCCTGGCTTCCTCCCGGCTTCTCCTCCTCCCTGGCAAACTATGAGGCTCAGAAAGCCCTTGCTTAAACAAAATATTACCAAAAAGTAACTGAAAACACTGGTGTTATCAGCACAGTTCCCAGGCCCAAAATCAAAAACACAGCACTGCAGTAGCTACCAAGAAGGAGAAAAATGACTGCTGCTGCTGAACCCATGACATATACCTAGCTCCACGAGTATCCTGTTAAGTTTTCGTCCTCCCATCTCCAAGTTGCTTCCATCTAATTTGTACTCAGCTAGATTCCACTTCCCCTTGTATACACGGTAATTAATTTACCTCTCAGTATTTCTGATGGGTGAAATCTCATTTCTACTTTTGCCTAGCAATATAGTAAATTTCTTCAGTTTCTGAGCAATCCAATTTTTAAATATCTACTTAAAATCTTTAAGACAGTTTTCTTAATGTTGTACCTAAGTCTTTAGATGCAACATTCAAGGTCAGGTTAGTGATCAATCAGAGAACAAGTAGCTAAAATACAAAAAGTAAAAGGCTAAAGAATTTTAAGGCCATTGTTCTTAAAATAAAAATTCTCAACCACGGAAACATATTTCTATAAAGTAATATTTCCACTTCTGAAGATTTTCCATCTGCAACTTTGATGCGATTCCTGGGAGATATAGCTAGAAAGTTTCACAATAATTTCTTAGAATTGCAAAATGTCATTGATCTCACTGTATGCTCTTTAATTTCCACTGCTGCAAAATTTAGAATTTTTTTTTCACATGCATTTCAATGAAATTTCATCACTCAAGTATCTGGAAGAAGAAAATTTAGTGTCATATATGTACTATTCTGTAGCAGAATTAATTAAGTTGACTTAAAAATTGGCTCATCAGCTTTAAAATGAGCCAATAGAAATCACTTAGAAGTCCAATAGGAGACACTTGTGACAGAGCTCTATACACTTACTGTCTCAGGAATTCTCCCTGCAATATGTAACACATCTTCTTCTTTTTGCATAAACTGAGAAAGGGAGAACAAATGGTAGAAGTCACTATGTATGAGTCCATATTCATCATGAGGAACTTTCTTTGCAGCATTTTTGACACAAATGATAGGCCTAGGCTCATTTTGCCTAGGCAGGTCTTAAAAGGCTTCTAAAGGCAGATCACTACTTTCACAGACCAATGAGGGAAACTATGGAATTTAGTCCCACTAGGCTGAGGTTAAATCTGGGAACCATGGTACAGTAGTCCTCTAAATCATGCAATGAATATGCCATTTATGACTGTGCATTATGGGGTTTGTGGGCATGGAAAATAAAACGTGCTTTGGAAGGAAAAAGGGAATTAAAAGGTCAAGTAATTAATTCTTTCCTAACCAGTGCTCTCTTCCTGTGATTTTTGTGTCAGGGAACAAGATACAGTGAGAATTAAATGGCTTATCATTGGAAAAATAACTGATTTGAATAATTCCAACAGAAATTTCAGAATTTAACTTATCAGAAATTATGTTAGTCACCAAAAAAAAAACTTCTTGAAGAATCAGGGTTTAGTGAAGAATTTGGATTTAGTGAAAGTTTGCTCTTTTATTGGTAGAAGCATAAGATATGTAACACAAGGAAAGAGAGAAAACATTTGTTGTCATCATAGAATCGTAGAATAACTTAAACAGGGGAAATTTAGATTGTATGTGAGGAAGAAATTCTTCACTGTAAGGATGGTGAGGCACTGGAATGGGTTGCCCAGGGAAGTTGTGAATGCTCCATCCTTGGTGGTATTCAAGGCCAGGTTGGATAGAGCCCTGGGTGACATGGTTTAGTGGGAGGTGTCTCTGCCCATAGCAGGAGGGTTGGAACTAGATGATCTTAAGGTCCTTTCCAACCCGAACTATTCTATGATTCTATGACCTTAAGATCATCAAATTCTATACCTCCCTGCCATGGTCAGGGATATTTCACACTAAACCGTGCCACCCAAGTCTCTGTCCAGCCTGGCCTTGAACACCCTCAGCGATGGAGCATTCACAACTTCCCTAGGCAACCCATTCAAGTGCCTCACCAACCTCACAGCAAAGAACTTCCTCCTTATATCTAACCAGAACTTCCCCTGTTTAAGTTTGAACCCATTAACCCCTTGCCCTATCACTACAAATCCTGATGAAGAGTACCTCCCCACCATCCTTGTATGCCCCTTTCAGATACTGGAAGGCTGCTAAGAAGTTATCATGTAGCCTTCTCTTCTCCAGGCTGAACTGCCCAACTTTTCCCAGTCTGTCTTCTTACAGGAGGTGCTCCAGTGCCATAATCATCCTTGTTGCCCTCCTCTGGATTTGTTCCAACAGTTCCATGTCCTTTTTATGTTGAGGACACCAGAAGAGGGGGGAGTGAGCAGAACTGTTTGAGGGCCCTCAAACCATGACAGTATCAAACAAACCACATAAGTTAGTGTCATCAGTAAACTTGCAGAGAGCGCACTCAATCCCACTGTTCATGTCACTGACAAAGATGTTGAACAGGATCAGCCCCATCACCAATCCCTGAGGGATATCACTTGTTACTGGTCTCCAGCTGGACCCTGAGCCATTGACCACAACTTTTGCATATGGCCATCCAGCCAGTTCTTTATCCACCAAGTGGTCCATCTATCAAATTGGTGTCTCTCCAATATAGAGACAAGGATGTCATGTGAGACAGTGTCAAACGCTTTGAACAAGTCCGGGTTAGATGACATCAATTGCTCTACCCCTGTCCTTCAGTTCCATAGATCCTTCCTAGAAGACTACCAGTTTGGTCAGGCAGGATTTCCCCTTTGCGAAGCCATGCTGGCTGTCACCAACCTCCTCACTATTTTTCATGTGCCTCAGCATGCTTTCCAGGACAATCCTGTCCAAGATTTTGCCAGACACAGAGGGGAAGCTGACTGGTCTGTAGTTCCCCAGGTCATCCATTTTCTCCGTCTTGAAAATGGGGGTTATGTTTCCCCTTTTCCAGTCATCTGGAACTTCACCTGACTGCCGTGATTTTTCAAATATGATGAACAGTAGCTTAGCAACTTGATTTGCCAGCTCCTTCAGGACCCGCGGATGCATTACATCTGATCCCATGGAGTTGTGCGCATTCAGGCTCCTAAGATGATCTTGAACCAGATCCTCTCCAACAGTGGCCCCAAGGTCTTCATTCTCACAATCCTTGCATCTGCCTTCCAAGAGTTAGGTGGTGTGGCCAGAGCATTTTCCAGTGAAGACTGAGCAAAGAATTCATTGAGATCCTCAGACTTCTCCAAATCCAGGGTAACCAGTTCTCCTGATAGCTTCTGGAGAGGGCCCACATCACCCTAGTCTGTCTTTTGTTTGCAACATACCTGTAGAAGTCTTTCTTGTTATCTTCCACATCCCTAGCCAAGTTTAATTCTAACTGGGTCTTAGCTTTCCTGACCAGCTAGAATGGTCAGCAAGCTCAACATTTAACTTTAGGGATCCGTATGTTAGAATGTTAATATAGTAAAATGATAAAACAATAAAATGCAGTGTGAAGGAAGATGTCATTTCTGTAAGATGCACAAATGCTACCTTGAATATCAAAAGATTGTATATATTTCTAATAATTCAACAAATTATATTTTCTGCATATGGAGTATAACCTTATTTTATTGGGGCAACTCAAAAGCTGTCTTGATTGCTACTACTATGCAACATATATATTTAAAAGGTACTTTATAAAGAAGGAGAACTTGAATTGAGTAACTAATTGTTCTGGGTTTTGGAGACAATGGATTAAAAGTATATACAAAAAAAATTCTGAATAGTTATAAGTAAAAAGTTACAAAAAAAAGTTTTCAAATTTTTGTTAGATTTAGCAAGATTCTATGTGAACAGACCTTACAGCAACTTATTCAGGATCAAAATTCATTGTCTTCACTTGAGCACAGGATGGTGCTCCTTTATTTTTGCATGTGCAGTGAGTACAGATAAAGGAGCTTTGATTTCTTGCTTTCTGCATCAGGAACTCGGTCTAGGGTTTGCTCAGTGGAAATGCTCCTATTGATTTCAGTGACTTTGGATCATACTTTAATTCTGTTGTGACTGGATTGAAAACTAATATTTTTCTCTCTTTGGAATGCTATTTTCCCAGTTTCATTTAGAGAGTTTTGGTTATCTTTAATTCTTTTCCTGCTGCACTTAAGGAAATGACTCAAATAATTCAACTTTCTTCCTAATTAACATATTTTGTTATCAGCTGTCAAGATAATTAAATACTTAATATAAATTTGGGCACTTAAAATGACAAAATTTTTGCTGATAAGAATAATCGAAGAAACAGAAAATCAGAAAAAAAATTGCTAGGATAATTCAAACCACTTCATCTGTAAATAATGAGAATTTAATGAGGTTGATATTCAAAAAGGCTCTCACTTCTTAGTATATAAAACATTCATTTTTCACATTAATTATATTTTCAGTCACATTCTTAGAACACTACTTGACGAGAAAAGGTTATGTGAATATAAATAATTTTCATAGAGCTCTTTTTCTCCACTCCTAGAAAAATCAGTTCACCTGTGGACTTCAGCATGGTGGTGTGGTGCTGAAAGGAACATTTCATCAAATGTCTGATCTGTTGAAAAAAAATAAAATTTCAAAGCTCAGGAAACTCACACCCTGCAAATGATTGGCTGCCTGGCCCTTTTAATTACAGATCTGAACTCTCTGTGGCCTTGTGATATATAACATGCCATTAGAATAAATTTTATAAAATACTAAGATCCACAACCAGCAAAGAAAAAGAAATAAAATAGTGACACTATGACATTGGTCCATACTATTTGAACATTATTCTTTCAGATCAAAATATCACAACTATTGGGAAAAATTTCAAGTTCATTATTGTTGTGATTCAAGCACACAGGCAGTGAAAGAATTTTTCCATCTGTCCCAGACGTTTACATTTATTGAGATGAATTGCCCCCTGGAGGCACTGGACTCTCTCCATTTACTACAGGAAAATCTCAATGGGTAGATTAAATGGAATGATCAGCTCTTAGAAAGAGAAAATTAGGTAAATTGAGACCCACTCTGGAAATTAATACAACTGTGTGGAGTATCTCCTAATAATTTATTAACTAAGTTGAAAAAGAACAATTGTATATACCTTTGTATGAGAATCTGTAGCTGCAAGTACCTGTTTGTGAAATATGAGAGTATTTTTGTCAGGACTTTATTCATTAGTTTCAGCATTAAAAGTATTTCTGTGGTATATATTAATTATATAATATTTCTTGTCAGCAAATTTTGGTATCATAATGGAGTTTAGGGGGTGGTGAAGATGGGGAAAAAAAAACTGAAAGAAAGAAAAATGCCGGGGATTATAAACAGGACAAAATTACATGATCTAAGACTAATAGCAAAATTAAAGGAGAAAAAAAATAGTTTGTAATACTGAAAAATGGATGGCAGGGTACTGGTGCACAGTTCTGAACATCTACCCCAGTTACGTGTCTCTTATGAAGAAGGTTTAGTGGCAACGTATCACTGAAAACTACAGTTGAGAGTCTCCAAATAGAATTTGGTGTTCAAGGAAGAAAGATTTATTGAAAGGGTTAAGGTAAATTAGACAAGTGAGACAGAAAGAAATGCAGACAAAATAAAATATTTAAAGATCATGGAAGCATTTGGGGTCTAGAGTGGGGAAAAAAGGAAGACATACTGTCATGTGTTCAGCAGCAGCAGTCATTTTTCTCCTTCCTAGTAGCTGGTGCAATGCTGTGTTTTTGATTTTGGGCCTTGGGGCAGTGCTGATAATGCGAGTGTTTTCAGTTACTGCTTGGTAATGTTTAGGCTGGCCAAAGACTTTCTGAGTCTCATGCTCTGCCAGGGAGGAGGGGAAGCTGGGATGAGGTTGGGAGAAG
>JASSUY010020256.1:0-71381 GCA_032466535.1 Forpus xanthops
ACAAATTAGGTAGGGAATATCCAAAAGGAAAGAAACAGATTGAGAATGATGGGGGTGGGGGGTGGGGGAGAAAGAAAACTTTTCAGCTTAAAGCCTTGTTAGTAGGTTTTGCAGGAAACCAGCATGCAGGCAGAAGATCACCAGTAAAGCTTAGCCTTGGTGGTACCACCCCTTGAAAACACACTTCCTCCTACATTACTGCAGCTGCTTTGATAAGGCTTAATCACTTCTCAAAACCAGCCCCCCACTTCACGTGGGGTGTGCCTGCCTGATGACACCTCTTTTCTTAGAGGAAACAAGCCAACTGTTCCAGCTTATTTATGTCCGATATCTGAAAGAATAGCTTAGTATGATAAACATGCCTGCTATTTCTTCCAAACTCTGTCTATTTACTGCATACATATTTAAATGGTCCAGCAGCATACAATTAACAAATCCAAAGAGCACCATGGTATTGCATTTTAAAATGAACTGTATTTGAAAGCAACACAAGTGCAGCACTCAGTGCCCAGGCGCAACTACACCGGGACAAGTATTTTGAGGGTCTTGGTTATTTAACGCATGCTGCTAGGCTAGTGCAGAGGCAGAGCATACCAACGTGCCATAGTATGGCTCATATGAATAATGCTTTGGTATAGAAAAAAACATACCTGGCCAAATAAATGAATGTATAAATAAAGATATCAAAATGCCCCTCTGCAACAAACTCAGAGATGAGGTATACTTTGCAGCCCAACTTTTCTGGTTTAGAGGAAGAACAAACATAAACCAGTGGGAAAACATCCAATTTCTCTCCTAGCAATAATTAACACATTGAAAAGCTACAACTCTCTCACCAGGTAGTATCATGAACACCCTTATCAAGGCACTGATAAGTAACTGAGACCTAAGGAGGACAAGCTTTCGCTCAACTAGTCTCTGTGTTAGCTAGTGCTCAGCTTGCCCCTGGTAGTTAATTGCACTGAAGATCTGTGGCAAATTTTGCCTGCCACTGTTAACAGCAGAACCAGGTTTTGATCAGCAAAAGAAGTTTGACTTGGTAATTCTCTTTAGGCTTGGACTACAGCACTGTACTGGGGAAGCTCTATTCCATCTGCAGAATAATCTCTGCACTGTGACAGCATCCTTTCTATGAGAAGGCTGTGAGCTACACCTTTGAAGGCAACACAAAAATTAATTCAGGTAATTTAGGAATGCCTTTATGCCAAATCATGACAGCGATGCATACAAAGCAAGCAGTGCGTTTGTATCAAGTTGCCTATTACATTACTGCACCCTTTTAATTAGCTTTTTTTTCCATCACGTGTATGAGGCTAGAAATGTTGCTAATTAAAATACAACAGGACTTCAGCTATATGCTGGCTAGGTAGAAGTATTTGCAGCTTCTGTTGCTAAGTAATACACTTGATGCACAAACCACTACAGCACATGAGCTAATGCTCACACAAGACGTTTTTTTGCTGGATCAGATTACATTGCAATCACCACAGCAAACAGGAAAGAGAAAGTACAACAACAGGAAACTATCAGAAATAAGAAAACTTGACCAGTCATAGTTTCTCATTTTTAAAATCAGTGAATCCAAAAGGCCAATACAGGCCAGCAGGGATGAAAAGGACAAAGGGCACTATGATTGCTATTTAGGCTTTCTTCCACTAAGCATACACAGTAACTTCTGCAACAAATCTATCAGATCCCTATGATGTGTTTCTTTAAGCAAAATAAAAGATAGATAAATAAATAAATAAATTTAAAAGTAAAAGGGGGAATACATGCTGTTGAGCATCCTGCTTACGGCTGGATGCAACATGCATGACTCAGAACCAAAAATAACAATGCTAATTTAAAAAAAAGGGCTCAGAAGAACACCATGCAGTGAGGGCAGACAATACTGATGGGGCTTTGCTTTGAAGGGGGACGTGAGAGGGGAAGACAGAGGGCAAGAAAGTATAAGAGAAGATAGCAAATGAATGATCAGTGCAAACCATAGTGATGGATCATTCTCATTACATGTGGGAACCCAGGTCAGGGCATGTTCAAACTGCAAGGAGAGAAAGGAAATCAGCAGCGAGCCCTGGAAACTACTGATGATACAAAAAAACAAGGGATGATTTTCAAGGATCATTCCATCAAATGGACGCACTGTTGCAGATATCAAGCATTTCCTTCTATGGAAGCTACTGCAAAAGACAAATGTCAGTGGGTGAATAGGACTGTACTGCTGCAGTCCTCCAAGGAATCTGTACAGAAATCACTGAACAACAACAGTGGAAATGCTGAAACACTGCAAGACTGTCAATATACAGCCCTTACAGAAGTTGTTCTAAGCTGATAAATGTTTTAGTCTGTTTCATCAAGAACACAAATGAAATACGTCTTGCAGGCTCTCCCTCAAAAAGCAAGGCCCTAAAGGAAAAAAATAAGGAAAGATACGGAATTCAAATCTCTCTAAGAGAAATAGGATTTTTCCTTTGTTGTACAGATAGTAAACCATAATCCATCAGGAAAATATTAAAGATATCAGCTTCTATTTAAATTTGAATGAACCCTCACATTTACTTTTATGCTGAATCCAGACTCTTCCATGTGTACAATACCCATGAGGCCACTGCGTCCAGTGGGCTGGAGGTATAAACGTGTGCCCATAGCAAGCTGCAGCACCAGCACCACAGATCCCATTTCACAGCTCTAAGGGGATTAGCTGGGAAAGCGGACATGAACATAGGCCAGCTCTGACTTTGGGTGCAGATGCTACAGAAGACAGTATTTCTAATATCTTCACTAATATGATGTTTTACACAGAGAAATCATTCACACAGAAAAGAAAAAAAAAAACAAAAATCAAAACTGAAACCAGATTTAAGACAACAATATTAGTATTACAGTACCAGGAACAGTTTAATTATTCCTCATCTGGAAACTTTAACGCTGTTAAATATCATTATGCGGCACACACATATGTAAGCCCAGAGGATTTCAGCCTGTCTGCCTGCAATGCTGCAAACTCTATGTTTGGAGGAGTGCCGTGGTAAAACTCCAGGGGAGGTGGGATGTGGAATCATCCTCCTCACATTAAAATCATCATAGATGCAGAGACCTCCTGCAGCTGAAGAGGGCTGCTGTCCTCAAAGATCCCTAATGCCTCATCGTTTCTGACTGCATTTGAAAACGTGCTCCTGAGTTTCAGCTTAGGCATGGGAACGCTGACACACTAGAGTTTTAGAAAAGGATTACAGGCGTTGGCCTGCCTACGCTTGTGCTATGGAAGTTTATAGTACAGCTTTAAAAGAAAGTATTAGGCCAATGCTGAATTAATTTAAAATCCTTTCCATAAAGCCTTTGCTTTGGCATTGCATTCAGAGGGATTTCAGCCTGCACTTAAGCGCTTCCTTGAGCCAAGGATTTTAAGCACATGGTTTTGTTGCTACTGTATTTAATTTGACACAGTTTTACTCATTGTGTGCCTCCGTACTGTTTCACAGGCTGCTTTAATTACACAGTAGCTACTTATTTAAATTTCATGAGAAAAAAAATGGGCACAATATTCAAACAGGTGTTTTCTTCTCTCCACTGATTACTGGTTTCAATACATTCAGTCTTTGTCCCAGGTCCTGCAAGATAATTGTTCACGTCCACACTCTGTGGCAGATGCAGTACAGGGATTTCCATCTGGCCTTTCAGAGCAAAATCAAAGCACTACCATCCATACCCTTCTTCTCCATTGCAAAGGAAGCATTTGTCAAAACATGTGATCCACCTTCCTCTCCCACAGATTGAAAATAAAAAACTGGGAGGGAGAAGTTTAATTATTAAATACAACTTTGTTAAATATGTCTTCCTTGAAAGCTCTTCATTCTCCTTGTTCATCCGTTCTACCTGCAAACATCTTGAGAAGAGCTAGCAGTGCTAGCTTTTCCTGGGTACTTTTTATTTTTTAATATTATTTTATGTTACTCGATTTTTGTTTTGTTATGTTTTAAACACTGGAAGCAGCCATAGTAAGAACATCAGGGATGCATGGAATTTTTCATTTAGTTTTGCTCAGTTGAGAAGGGACATTCTGGAGATCTGCAATTTAGTCTTGCACAGCCTAACAGAAACCAGCACCTAGTAAAATAAATTGACTTCTAAGAATCCACGAATTACAAGATATAAAGTATAATTTACAGTACAACCAACAGGTACGAGTCAACTTATCATCATATAAACTCCAACACAAATGGCAACAGAATGAGACCATTCTTCTCTCCTTAGCAGAAATCATGCCAGAATATTCTGTGTTTGCATGTTGGTTTTGTTGGGTTTTTTATTATTATTACTATCCTATTGCTTCCTAAAGCCTTTTAGATGCACTAATACTTTAGAAGAGGTGACTAATGAAACGTTGCAAGCACAAGTCTTCCAAAGTTGTGGTACCAATGGTTTAGAAGGAGCTCTGCAGGAAGCTTATTTCATCCAAGGAAGACCATTTCATTGGTATAATTAAACTTTCAATGAGAATCCCTTGGATCTTATGCATGAAATCAACATCTTACCCCTTTGGGAAAACACAATCCAGATTTCACAAGGAGAAAAACAGGTTTTTTTAACATAAAGAGTGAGACCAAGGAAAGCGTTAGAGCAGTTCAGAAGATCCATTAATTCTTTCCAAAGCATGCAGTGAGCAAATACACTGGATTCTAGCATAACAGTTGCTTTCAGCAGCACACAACTTAAATGGGACTCAGAATATTATCCCAGGGTTAGTAAATAACCTTTTCAAGTAATTTCAAGGCAAAAAACCTCAATCAAGGGCAGAAGGCTCTTACCATCAAACCCATCTTCCTCTGTTCCGAGTTCATCATCTGAGCAGATGTTCAGCACATTTACCAGCATCTCTGTCACTAAAATAGAAAACAAATGCAAAATGTTGATATTAAGCTTCCCTGGTGTGTCAGAGAGCAAACTCTAGCTGTAGCACTGCCAATGAAGATTCAGTACAAAACCAGCACCCACTTTTTAAACAACATGACCTTGTTTTATGCATATAGTAATACAAGTTTGAAGTGTTTTGACTAATTAAAAAGTACAGTTTTCCATAACAAAAAATTGTTTCAAAGACACCATAGCAAATAGAATTTAAAAAAAAAGTGTGTTTAAAAACCTCTCTTTCTGCAGTTGTCAATAAACTGGGGAACTTTTATCTTCTCCTCAGATATGTCTGCACCAAAGGGACAGCATCCCTTGAAATCAGGGCACATAAACTAAACGATTATTTTGTGTTCCTTCCAGATGGAACTATTCTGTATTCAATAGAAACATTATTGGTGAATACAGCATATATTCAGCTTGTTTACTTCGCTCCTTGCACATGGAAGGGTCCGCCTCAGGCTAGCCCTTAACCTGGCCCCAGCTCCTCCTGGAAAGGCAGCAGTGAGACACTAACCAGAGAGCACACAGAGTAAGAACAGCCAAAAAACCCAGAAAACCCACCACCCACAAAAAATCACAACCAAGGAAATGTAACTTAGAGATCCAAAAAGCCGAAGTTATGAGGTAAAATGTGAAATCATTAGCAAATTGAAAAGAACTCCACTACATCTACATGTAGAAAGCACCATTAAAAGGGTTACCAGGCATGTCTAGTCTTGCACTAGCTACATAGGTTGAAACTTTAATTTTTTTAATCAAGTAGTTGTTAAAATCCTCTTCTGTGACAACTATGATGGCTTGGAATATTAGAAGGGTGGGACAAAGCTGTATTTTTCCTACATTAGTGCAGGATTTAATATTTTCCTTTGACAGGATTAGTGGAAAGACTTTCCACATTAACAACCACCAGTGAAACCAACAGCTTCCTACCTTGGTTGGCCTTTGAAGGAAAAAAATCTATAAAAAAAAAAAGGAAACAAAAAGCTGTGTAGAACATCCTCTTATATCCACGAGTTATATTTTGTGGAGAAAGGCAAAACACTGATTTCACTTCTTGGGGTCTCTAAAGTTTCCAAGCAATTGGTAAGAGTGACCATGGGGAAGACATGAAGGATCTAACACAAACACACAGACAAAAAAAAAACGACCCAAGAAAAAAGGAGTGTCCATGGTCTCAGAACCTCAATAAACCTGTCCATGCATCCTGCAACCTCACCTGAGGAGGTCACTGATGCAAACATCTGAAAAACAGGCCTTACAAAAGGATCTCAGAAGACTTTAGTGTGCATGGACAACAGGCCCATCCTAAAAACTGCCTGGCTGACTTTACAGCTGAAGAAATTGCAAGTGTTTTATCTGCTTCACAAGAGTCTGCAACACACATCATTGTGGATTATGTAATGTCTCCATTAGTGGAAACAGCTGTCTATTCTTTGTTAATCTGTATTTCATTGTCTATCAGCTTTGTTCACAGAGACCTCAGGCGTCTCACCAGCAGCTTTCCTCATATATTTGAGTAGCTGAAAACAAAGCCGGTCAGTGACCGTAGGTAAGAGCCACAGCTGGCTGTGTTTCCAGTTGCCTATTAAGAGAGAACTGTTATTCCAAACAGCTTTTAAGAGTTTATTACAGTTTTCTGGCAGTAATAGCTGTTGTAGCAATATATTGTAATGGATGGATCAAAGCAAGCTTCATTTCAGGCCCTGAATAAAATGACTTGGGATTTAAACAGCTTGCATTATGTACTCATTTAATATGTTAGACCAAAGCGTATTCATGCCTTTTTTGTGCTTGACATTCACAGCATCAAGTTGTCTTTGGGCAACATCAAGAGCATCGTGTTTCAATAAAACACCATTTATGTTCTTTAGAGTCTTCTTGCCAGCAATGAGGCACCATATGCCCTTGGTAGAGAAGGGGCTGAGAAACAGGCTTTCATCCCTCCTGCCATCTCTCCAGAGCAGTTAACCAGACTGGGTCTGGCATATAAGGGCCTACAAGGGCGCTGGGGAGGGACTCTTCATTAGGGACTGTAGTGATAGGACAAGGGGGAATGGTTGAAACTTCAACAGGGGAAGTTTAGGTTAGAAATAAGGAAGAAGTTCTTTACTGTGAGGGTGCTGAGACACTGGAGTGGGTTGCTCAAGGAATCTGTGAGTGCTCCATCACCAAAGAAAGTGTTCAAGGCTGACCTGGATGGAGTCTTGGGTGACATGGTTTGGCGTGAGTTGTCCCTGCCAGTGCGGCTGGAACTAGATGATCTTGAGGTCCTTTGCAACCCTAACTATTCTATGATTCTATCACTAACTCTGTGCTTGCTGGTGAAAAAGCAATCCATCACCACCTTCTCAGAAAGGTCTGCAGGGTAAGGATGTAACCCTGAAGTAGTGAATTCTGTTGTGATGCACCTTGAGCAGGAAACAATATCAAATAGAAAGTCCAACAGCTTATGGAGGAAAAGCTGAAAAGAATTTTATTCAATGAATGCATCTCTGGCCTGCAATAAAATCTGCTTCTACAGCAGAAACATAATGGCATCATTGCCTAGAAAGAGTGGAAATTATAAAAACATCTGGGAGGTGTGATTAACCATTAGTAATTGCTTGTCCCTCTGAGGCCTGTTTCTTCAAATTTATCCTTGGAAGCAAGTTATCTGTCTTCAAATTATTCTTGCCATTTCAAATAAAAGAGGCCACATGCACAGTGATTTAGAAACCATTCTGCAGTTTCTACAAACAGAGCCAATTTATGTACCTTTCTCACCCACAAATGGCAAGGACCAGGTAAACACATCCATGAAGTTTGGAAGCCAGTATGGATGAGGGGAGCAGTTGAACTGTCTGATATTCATAACATTGTTCTCATATTTCAATACTGCAGCTGGGTGGGAGAAAACAGAGAAACAAGAGAGATATCAGCCACGCGTATGTGCCCAGCAACCAGGCCAGTAATGCTCATAGTGTGTGCAGTCTGCAGAGCTGCTCACCACCTTTCAACCACTTGACCCAGTGGCAGCACTTGACTTCTGGTTATAATAGGATACAGCCTTGAAGAAGCCGCAAGCCATTTTCAGTCTGAAAGTGGTGTCGTCAGCTTTCCTTGGCACTAAGATGGGTTGGTAAGTGAATTAATAACTCTGAGTAATAACAAATATAGGCTCTAGCATCTGCCATCAGCAGAAAACAAGGCAGAGCATCAACTCCAACCACCCATTTCACACAGTTATCTAAGCTCTTCACAACCATACTTTGGAGATAACACAGAAGAGCGCTTATCACTCAAGAGCTTGAATGCTGCTCTTCCAATGAACATGTTCAACATATTTTATCTACAGTATTATATTTCATATATCCATAGTATTATACTTGATACATACTATTATACTAGATGATACTTTCTTCTTTCAGTATTCAAACTGTGGGTACATGACACCGTGCTCCCTACAGTTCAAATTAATGCTATATGTCTTGCACCATTTGAAATTTGTACCATTCTTTTCAACACACACACACACAAAAAAAAAAACAGATTATATTTTTAAAGTACTACTCCAAGCTCAGCGTTAACTTGTGACAATGGACTTAAGGTTCCTATCTGAAACAGGATCTGATTAGCCTATTTTTGCAATATTAACAGAACAAAGTAAAACAAAGTATTACAAAGCATTTCAGTAAGAAACAGAAGCAACCATTGCTGCACCCAGGCCCAGTGCAGTCAAAAGCCAGATGCAAATGAAAAGGCTGAATGTGGCTTGGGTATAACTGTGAATGCAGTCAGAAGAGAAAGGGACAATACTACTTTGGTTAGGGAGGAGTAAAGTAATGTTGAAAATGTGGCAGGGGAAATAAAATTAATTCTACAAATGCCTAGACAATTGCCCTAATCCAACCTCATTTTCCAAAGTATAAAGTTTGCCCAACACTATATTCAGCACCAAATCTATACTTCCATGGACTTTAAAAAATTCTCATAGCAGTAAGTGGTTATTAGGGTGCTGCAGATTACCCAAACCTCAGGCCATTCTTTGAGACCACCTGGAGAACAGACAATGAACATGGGTTCACAGCAGCTGTTTGTGTCATCAGTCTATTAGCTGACTTTAAAAGAATGTATTGAGGGAGAGCTTTCAATAATATGGTCCTTCAATAAAAATCACCCAGTGCTGGATTTTCATTGCTCACTTTACAGGCTAACTGCCCCAGCTTGGGAAATGGTAAAACCAAATCTCACCCTTTCCTTCTTAGTATTATCTTTTTTTTTTTCTTTCTGTTTTCTTGCAAAGACACACACAGTGTAATATCTTCATAACGCAGTTACTCAACCTGGAAACAGTATCTCTTAATCTAATTGGGACATATTTTAATTCACAGAATCTGTTTCTTGAAATGCAATAATTTCTAAGTTTCACAGGCAAAGAACACATGTGTTTTGGATGTGAACAGAGTTATATATGAAACAGAAGAGCTCATATTTCTTTGTTCATAGAGAAAAAAGTAGTTTTGAAATGACCAACAAAAAACAGCGAGACCTATAACAAAATTCCAGTGGCTGTATAACTTAACAGCCAGCAATGAAATTGCATGACCACACAGCACAGCACTGTAGGAAATGTAGCATATCACAATGCTGGCTGAAGGGTAAAGAACAATTTCCCCTGATTATTCATCTCCTTCCATTGACTAAACTGTGTGTCAGTCAGATAAATAACTGTTTTGATGCACTGGACTGCTTCTTCCCACAAAAATTTAGTAGGCTGCTAAATGTTTTCCTTTTTGTGGCCAATGAGAGTCCAGAGTGACCTGAGAGTTTCTGAAGTCTGCTTGCTGACAGACACAAAAAACGGTTCACTAACATTTATGTGAACTAGACTTCCCAGCTAGACACCCTCCATTTAAATAAACCACATTTGACTTTTGGCCATCCTAGTATGACAGTTGGCAGACGTTCTTCTATTCAGTAAAATATGACTTAATACTGCTATTAGCAAAAATTAGAAAACTAGTGTTGATCTTAATATCTCCATCACTTACTGGCTGAAATTATACATGGCAGATTGAAATTCATTCTCCTTCTATTACAGGGACACAATTGCATAATAAAAATAATTTGTGGCTAAACAGCAAAAATAATGAGTCAAAAGCACACAAAAAGGACCACTTAATGGTTGTGAATATTCAGTTAGAAGGACTAAACCTTCAAATTCATCATCGTAGTGAGCTTCAGATAGTTCCCCTTCCCACTGTTTCTTAAATTTATCCATTAAGTCATTTTTGAATTCTGTGAAAGTTGAATAAATAATTTTTACAATGAATGTTTAAAGCTGGCCTTAAAAAAGTCTGAATTATAAGCAGAACAGTTGAAAAACATCAAATTAAAGATAAATGGCTTTAGGTGGGTTTGAGGTTTGTTTGCTGTTTGTTTTAAATAATAATTTATTTGGAGATTGCTGTGAAAACCAAAATCTTCATACCGTCTTATCAATTTATATATCTGATTATCTTACAAAAGCCAGTTCTTATAACAGCATGTTAAAAACTATTGTCCTCTGTAAATGGCCTGTACAGCTCCCCCAAAAATGACTTCAAAAGCCACTTGAAATAAAATAACACTATACAATAGAGCAAGGTAATAACAGAGATAGAAGTCTTCTAAAATAACCCCAGTCTTGAGAGAATAAAATAAAATATGGTAGTTATCACAGTATCACAAATACTTTTCTGAGTTTTTTATTTAAAATCTTTCATTTACAAGCACAATGTACACAATATTTTTATTAGGTAACTAATGAAGATGATATTTACATTAAATAAACTGGCTCTTGCTACAATTGTGCAGTTCTCACTACTGCTTAGTAGTTAGAAGAAGAAAACTACACCTAGAAGATATTCTTGGATAAAAGGAGGAATTGCCCTGAGCTTTTCCTGCCCCTTGCTTTCTTTTGGTTATAGCTCTTTCTTTTTGGTCTGTTGCCTCAGAGGAGGATTGGAGGTTTCACCTGTGCTTCATTTCTTAATGCATATTAACTTGACACCTAAGCAGATACAGGAGACTCCAGACACCCTGAAAGAACAGGAAACTTTTGAAGGATTTATGACTACAGATCAAACAGACACTAATGGAAGGGACAAAAGAAAGTGGGACAGGTTTCTCTGGTTATGAAACCCATAAATGAAGAAACCAATGACACTCTCCAACATTTGTTTATTACTCCAGGCTGCAACCTCTATATTTTTCTGTCCAAATGTCTACTCAGACACTAGCAGACCAAGCCACCAGCCAAGTTTTATTATGTATAATCACCAACCAGAACAAGGCCCTTATTTTATTATTCTTAACAACCACACACGTTTTAATTTCAGTTCTTGCTGTTGTAAATGAGTTTTAGAGGATAGTGTTTTGTAAAGTGAAGATGTGCAGATATCCCAAACGACATTATATTTCTTTCCAATGCTAGTAAACTGAGATACTGGACACTGAAATCACATCAGAGTGTAATAAAAGACTAATGCAGCAAGCAAAGATCATCCATACTCTTTAGCTTTAAGCATTTAACATAGCTACCTAAGGCTGGAAATATGAGAGGTGAAAAATGTGCAGTAACAAATCTCCGTCCTTCATCTAAAAACAAAGACAGCTCTTCTTACCTTCAAATATAAACACAACTGCCATCTGAGACCCCTGGAGTACCTCCTTGGTCTCCCTCAGTTAAAGATGAGCTGGGATGACCCCAATCTCCCTGTCATACCCATCAGATCTGTGTGGCTGTCTCGGACCTCTCTGGCATCTCAAATGACACTTTAAAAGCCTATATGCTGAGAAGTAGATTAAGCCCTTAAGCAATGTTAACAACATTAAGCCATGTGACCAATAGTTCAGAAAAACATATCCTGCTTTGATATCTGCCTAATTATTTTTTAATATAAATGAATTGATAACTTCCTTTCCCCCTGATGGAAAAGAGCATGGTAGAAATAATACCCTAGAATAAAATACTTTTTAGATAAGCGACCTCAAAATAATTTTAGCAAACAAAATTTTCTTGCATTTTTTTCCAGAAAACACATCCTGCATTTTGTAAACAAACACAGCAAAAGGTCTCCCTGATTCTTCATACCTAAGAAAGAATTTCAATTTCTGATTTAATGCCAAACTAACTTCAGCATTAACTGTGCAACTGGGAACACTGCCTTCTCCTCCAGCAGAGTTGCTAAGTAACCACAGTGTTTTCTGCTCAAGACAGGTCAGGGATAAGGGTTAGTAAAATGCTTTAGGAGTTTAAACTTTATCAGAAGAAAAAAATGTTTACTATACAAGGTAATAACCTAAATAGTCCTGTACGGGAGTGGGGCCAATTGCAGCTGGGAAAATCTTCCCTTCCAGAATTCTGAAGACTTCTATTTTACAGGTGTAATTGCATCTTCCAAAGAAACAGTGCAATAGTGTTCAAGACTCTTTCAAGAGGCTGCAAAAAAATCACTCCTGGCAGAAACTCCTCTGCGTTAGCAATGAGATGGCCTAGATACCCTGACAGCTCCTCTTGAAAAGCTTTTGTTTCTGTGACAAGGTCTAATCACAACAGCAGAGAAAAAGCATTAAAGAAAACTGATAGGGCAAACAGAAGGTTGCCTTGCTTTTTTTCCTCCCAAAGTACTATTATTTCTTGAAGATCATCCTTTTCTTCCAGGTATATTACTCTGCCTTTTCCAGTATAATTTTCCTGTTAGATCCATTTGGATCGAGTACATTTCTTAATGTGTACCTACGGTATACCACATGCTGATACATTATACATGTTTCACTGATACATTACTTATCTGATATGCTAACAAGCGTACTGACGTACAGCTGGTTTTGATTTTGCTTGTAACCCAAACTCCCCTGCATGCTCTCTTTGTTTCTTTCCTTCATCGTCTGCTTTTCCTTTCAGCAACACCACATGTACGTGGCAGCATGCTGGAAGGAACACCACATTGGTTTTTTTTCCAATAGCTTCAGATTCTCTGGTGGTTATCTCACCCCTATGAAACCTAACCTTTTAAAAGTGTTCAAAAGAGAATAGTCATCCTTTAGACAGCTAGTTAAAATTGTTCGTTCAGCCAAAAAGCATGTGCTTATTGAAGTGACAGCCAGACGCTAAAATATGAAGTATAGCCAAAGATTTACAAATAAATTGCTTGCCTCTGTAGAACTTCTGTGAAATCTTTCATCTTTTTTTTTTTTTAAACAGTGTTACAGCAAGCCTTAATTAGAGCATTAAGCAACATTAAATGCTGTAATGAAAGTTTAGACAAAGTACAAGGCCAGCTGATCATACAACACAGTCTTTTTTGGCACCCTCTTACTGTGCTGCTCTATGGAATTTTTCCTGGTGATGAGCACCCTTGAACCCAGGGGTAAACTTGTACTTATACAACCTTCTCAGAGTTTCTTGATCAGTACAGCCTTCCTCTGAGGCCTTAAATTCACAAGTAACTACCACAATCCAATTACCATTTATCTTCTTGCATGGGGCGTTTTGATCCTCTCCAGAAGGGGTAGTCTTAGAAAATGAACAATGCACCGGTATTTCTTGAAACAAGCCTTAATAATAATCGTAAAGTACCTTTTTCTTTATGCCTCTTAACGATCTAAATGAGAGCAGAAAAGTTTGGGAAAGCTATGAAGACACTGAACAGAAGCTCGGGAGTTGCCAAAAACCATGTGTACAAATTCCTCCGCTTTGCCAGTGCTCTCCGTTATAATATGAAAGGCATTAATAACAATAATGAGGAAAGATGGCTTTGGAAAGGGAAGGTACTCTAGACTCCCCATATCTAGGCAGTTGCCAAGTCTCTGAATCACCCCCTGAAAGTTTATCTCTCTGTCTCTATTAACTACACAGGGAACCTCTGACAGAAGTCTCCTAATTGAAAAACCTAACTTTGGCACCCGCGGCTGAGCATGTGTGTGGGCTGGCGTTGCAGCACGACCAGCAGCCACATGACAGATAAATTACATGTGCAGCCTTCACGAGGCAATGGCCAGTAACCAAAGGATACAGAACACTCCCTTTGGTGCCAGAGTCAAGTAGTGCAAAGACAAAAGATTCCCATGATGGGTCGGTACTGTGAGACAGCCCATGCAGAGGATCCACAGCAACATTATTAGCAGTAGATATGCTGAATATGGTCTTTTTTGGGCAGCTTACCTTCAAAGCTACTCCTGCTGAACCTCCTTTTGCTCTGGGAATGTTGCCTCCCTACTGCTCTCTGAGGACATACCTGATCCCAGTGGCTGCTCTCAAGCAGGGATTGAATAAGCCTGTGGATAAAGTTGGCAACCAAGCCCACTTCTTCTGAAGTGCTTTGAAGAAGTACAAAAAAGGACATCGGCTCTAATGGGCATGAGAACTGTCAACCTGAGGTAGAAAATAAGCATTGCTAGCCCCTTGCAGCTTCTTAAAAAAAAACATATTTATCTTAAATAAAACTTCATCTAAAATGATTTAAATTTACCATTTAAAAATTCATGTCAGTGGTAACTGGAGCCTCTCAGGAATTTATTTAGGGTGACTTTATTAGGTAAGTGACAACCAGAAGCATACTAAGAATGCATACTAGAAAGGAAGGCACTTACTAGGAGGAGGTGAATTCGTTTTCCAAGGACTGACAGCAAACAAACCCCAAAATGATCTGTAAAAATCAATCAGGTTCTGCACCAGTGCATGATGAATCAGCTACAGCAATTGTCCTATAACACCACTGGATGGAAAAACTTTTCTTTGCCTCCTGAAACCAGTCAGTCAGGAGCTCTCTGTTCTTATTTAATTCATCTGCTGCAAATCAAGGAAGTCAACAAGTAGCCATGTTTTGGACTGATTGAGGATGATGGTGTTTTTCTTTCATGAAGAAGGAAGCAAGCACCCAACTGCTATCCAGGTGAAGATGCATGAGCCATGCAGCTTGAAAAACTATACAACTACACTTTAAATGCAAAGAGCCAGTGCAATCAGTCACATGAAATAATGCATCAAAACTTCTAATGAGAGGAAAAAGAAGCAGTTAAACACAACAGAAATCAAAGCTGCTAAACATCAGCCTCTAAATTTACAACAATCCATACATTAAAGAGCGTCACACCAGTACCGATCTTGCACCTCTGCTGACTTGGCTGAGCTTGCTCAGAGCAGGTATCACCACCAATGTACCTAGACTTCAGCTCTGACCACAGATACCCAGCATCTCTCAGGTTGGTGGCTAATAGCCTTTCACCAGAAAAGGCTTTTCAACTGTTTTAAGACATGCCTGCTACACTAGAGCATCCTGGAACAAGATTTTGAATATTATAAATCACTGCTTTACATTTAACATTTGCCTTCATGACAAAAATCCCCTTTGCCTTTATGCGCACAGAGCTGCCTCCATGCATTAATAAACAAAAGGTGAAGACTTTCTGACATGTCACTTGTACAGACCTGTCTGTCCTTGGTCTGCTTTCTACCCAAAGCAGCTGGCCCAGAGACTAAATACACTTTTCCACCAACAGCAACCATGAAGCCAAGAAAATGAACATATTCCTTGTTTTATTCCGCACTTCTTGGGTTGCTAGCAGAGCCCCTGTATTCACTTTCACAAATGTAGCTGCTGACAGCTCTGCTTGCATGTTTTTTTTCAGAATGCTTCCATTAATTTTTACACAAGTTAATATGCATATTGAGAACACCAACATGTACAGACCACATTAGTGAAGTGTTTCCTTCTCTTGCATACAGTTGATGGTGTAATAGCTTTTAGATCATAACATTTATAATATACAATGATGCCTGGAGAAGCTTTCTTTTGCAGGTTTAAGAAAAAAATAAAACGGCTTACTTCCTTTGCAGGTAAGCGTCCAAAAATGTCTCTTCTCAAGAACGACCAATTTCTTTTGCAATGGAGCTACTTTCAAGAGTATCATTGAGAAAAAAATTGTTTTGTTTTGCTCACAGAGGAACATAAATAACTTTAGCTTTACTGGGACTATGAGTAAAGTAAACAGTACTGTTCATTGCAAGATATAGGAGGACAGGTTTATTAGAATACTTTAAGAAACATGATTTTGCTTTCAGTTCATCAGAGGAGATTTCAGAGAATGCAATGAACTAATAAACTCAGAGAAGCTGCAAACACTAGCGTTCACTGGAGACTTCGTAGAATGGCCAGTGACTGCTTATTTGTGCTGTAACCCTTTTTTTGCTTTTTGGCTAATGATATTTAATTTTCTACATAATAGTTTTCAAGTGATTAAAAAACCCAAAACATAAAGGAACTTGGACAATATCTATTCTCTTGCTTTATCAACTGACGATCTGCCAAAGTGTTAGCCGGCTAGAGGCCTTGCATATACCAACTCCATTAATTTTACTGGAAAGGAACAAAGGAACAAATAATTATAAGGAACACTGGGCTCTGAGCATCTCACCTAGAGCACTTCTTAATACTCTCAGTTAATAGAGCTGTTTGCAGTTTTGCTTCCTGTGTAACACTTACTTAATAACTTGCAGTTGAAGTACAGAAATATCCTAAGGCATATTACAATCTATAGTTACGTTCAGAGGCATACATCTGCCTGTAATAAATTTAATTAGATTTGCATTATGTAATAAATGGAATGGGCATGAACTAATAAATAGAGGAATAAAATGAGAATGAACTGATAAAGGAGTGAAAAAGAAAACCATTGTAACATATTTGAGTAAAGAGAAGTACAGTCTACTGAGCAGGAATGAAATTCTTACCTTTGTTATTGTATACATCTAGATAGTTTGGTGCTGAAAAAATTGTGATTAGTGAAGGGAAGCCTGTTGTTTGGCTTTTCCTGTACATACGATACCTGAAAGGAAAGAAGATACTAATTATTGACCACTGTTTGTATGTATATTTGTCACTGATGAAATTAAGAGCAAAACTCCCTAGTACATTATTACAGTGGCTGTTAACAAATGCCAAGTCAGAAAAACATGCATATTTTATTTTTAAAGTGGAAAAAAATATTTCCTGCAGGTTTATTTGCTATATCTGTTTGGGATAGGCAAGTATTCACACCATACTTGAAACCTGTGTCTCCATCTGACACTTAGTAATGGATTTTGTTATGAGTTCACTCAGTGCTCATCTCTGGAACCAGGCAGCCCCTATGGGTGTGCACCTCAGGACATTTCCATACTTTCCCTCTACGGGATTGTGGGTGAAGGTAAGCACCAGCACGTGCCTTGGAAGTGCACAGTTCTGCCTTAAGAGGAAAAGTGCTTGTCCTCCATGACGATCCAGCTGCCTGCTCTCTCTGGGCAGGTAAGCAATGGCAAGGCCAGGGGAGATGAAAAGTATGGGAAGGAGAGGAGAAACAGGGGATCCAATATTTTCAGTGCTGCATCTAACCTCATCCAGTCTATCAGCCAGTTTACTAATGCTTGCATGTTTTCATTACCTAAACTTGCTGCCTTATGAAAAATAAAAGGTTTATTGGACCAAAATATAATCAATCTAGCATTAAAGCTGCAGCAATTGGAAGCAAACCAACCAAACAGTATTTGTCTTACTAAGACATAAGTTGTTGCTGCTCTTTAGTCTTCAGCTACAGGAAACAGAAGAATCTGGCAGAAACATACAATAGTTGCACAGCAACCATTGTATAGTTTCAACCCAATCCTTTCTACAATATTTTCTTTTTCACCCTTTATTGGAAAGCAATACAATAAAAATGAAATTTCATTACCCTTGGGACTTCATGTCAGTTATTTCTGGCAGAGTAATAGCTTGCTTTTAATTGCATTGACGTTTTTAAGTATGTGACAATTCAAACACTCAGAATAGCTTTTTATATGCATAGCAACTACCGACCTCATTCCTACCATCTTGTTACTTCACCTTTTATTACTATGCAGGTTGGGTAAGTTTCTGCCTCCAAATAAACACGTTAATAATTTCTGCAAGATATGCAAAGTTATTTATTCAGATACCAATCCTTCATTAATATCTCAAAAGCATGGTACACTTCAATGAAGAGATCATATTTTAAGTTTTTACAGTAGCATAAAAAATTCTATCTTTACACAGGCAATAGTTCCATGAGGGAGTCATCAGCACTCCTTGGTGCTCGACCCGGACAGTTTTGGCATACATTAAATTCATCAATGATACTCCTGCATAAGACCTGTTTGGACTATAGAGTGGCAGAAGTGAATTTTCTTGATAAGTGTAAAACCAGTAGGACCATAAGTTTCATGTAGGCATGAAGGACTTAAGAGCTGACACTTCTGGCTTTCATAAGCCAAATCACTAGCACTTCCCAGGCACTGTGGCAATCAGTGTTAGAAGTCTTGGGCGCATTTATAAAACTTCTTTTTCTGAGCTGAATATTTTTCCTTCCCAAATTTGGAATCAACTTGACAGTCTTGTGGTCATTTTATGTCCTTAAAATCACTGAGGCCAAGTAAATGGGACATATGAGGATTCACTAAGTCCCATAACCCAGTAATAATAACATAAAATATGTTCTAATGCCAGTGTATGTTTTTATAGTATTACTAAAAAGTGAGGGCTGTTTCAATTTAATTTTAGGCTTTCCAGTTCATTCTCATTCAGTTGTTCTTTCTTTCATTGCTCTGTTTGAGAACACTAAGCCATTATACATTATTAATGCCCCCTCTCCACACATACTTACCCAGCATCCTGGGCTTCATGAGCTCGGAGAATAGATAACAAGTTATTGTGCTGTAGAAATTCACATACAGCAGGGTAACTGTTCAAAGAAAATAATAGCACCTGTTATGGCATTATCAGAAGCATCACATTTAGCTCTAGCTTTCAGAAAACATTTTGTTCAACATGCATCATTCACGAAATCAGCCCCTGCTCTGCAGGCAGATTTCAATAGGAACAATACTAGCAGCAGCACCTTTTTTAATTCTACCCTATACTTGCATGGAGAGGAATACTAGAGAGGTGCAATCCATTATATGGCAAAAATCATCCTATTGCCTGTCAGATATAATTTCTTTTATTATACTTTAAGATTTGATGTACTCAAAAAACTGTGATATAATGGTTTCTTGCAACAGAAAACTTCTCACCCACTAATGACAGTATGCACAGGCTGTTTATGGATACCAGATAATAAGATGGTGTGTGGAAAAAGGAGAAAGAAAGAAGAAAGGCAACTCAGTCTCCAAACTGGAGATTTTTGATCTTCTGAACTAATCTCCCTGATAAAAAAAGAGCTGTCTTTTCCTCAACCTCAAATGGAAATTTGTAACTTCTGAAACCCTGAAAATGTGCTCACTGAATGCATCTTTCCAATACGTGTACTACTGTATGAAAACAAAATCGCTAGGTGAAAATAATGATAGAGGAATCTATCATATTTTTCACTGCACATGGACAGTGTTGCTTTCCAAGCGAATGGAGGAGCCCTTTCTTACAACCTTGGCACTGTGAAAATTATTTTTGCTGTTCTGGACACTGAACACATATGGAAATCACATATGAGAAAAACAAATCATAACAGTTTTGACAGCATAAGTGTGAAAAAATTAGGTTTTCAAAGAAAAGCTATTTAAAATTAAGCATTACAGAACTTGAAATTACTCTGTTTTCAAAAATAAGTTTTGTTTTTTTTTCTCTGTAATGCTGTTTTCTTCTTGCATTTAAACCACTGAAGACTCCCATGCCTGTATTAAAGGATTAAAACCCCAATGACCATCTATCACTTCAGAAAGCAAAACCTCTCTTCTCCTGTCACTAGTAATTTAATGCAGAACCCAAGAAAGGCAAAACTTCCTGGCTTCCCTTGTCAAAAGCCAACTATAGCAAGAGTAAAAACAAAACAAAGAGCATGCATAGAAAAGGATAAAGGTGAAGCGGCACCAGAATAAAAAAAAGACTTCACGGATTCGGCAAAACATTCCCAGGACACTTAAAACATCAAAGGGGTCTGGAGTTATTCCCTTTCTTCCCTCTTTGGGCCTGTCCTATACAATTTGCTTTGCCTTATCCTTTGCAGTTTAATGCAGTTGCACTTAAAATATTAAACCTGGGGAGAAACGAGTATTACCACTTCTTATCACTATCTGAATTTACGTCCAGTATCAGAGGCTGCGGCCCATCAGCAGTAGGACAAGCTGGCCAGGCACAGGAGTTAGAGCTGCTACTTTTCTGTGCCCCTCTGTCTTCCAGAAGCCTGACCAGCTCCAAGTGCCCAAGCTCTGAGGCCAACACAGTAGAGAGGCAGGCTGGCAAGGGTTGAGAATTGGGCTGCCTTCAGAGCACAGCCTGCCCCAGAGCAATGTCTGACCTGAGACCGAGACACACATTCCTGGATTTGAGGCCCAGAATGTGACATACAGATGTTTAATTCCTTTCCTCTTTGCTGAACAAGCTGGAGAGCAACAATAAAAAATCCCTGTTGCTCAAAAGGAAAAAAAATAATCAAAACTGGTCACAAAAGGTGCAAACCTCACATAGCAGCTCCGAAATATCACCCAATGGCTGTACAAAAAGCAAAACAGACCCTGCAATATCATCCCTTCATCATGTTATTTTTTCCATTATCAATTCAGCTCTCCCATAGTTCAAATAATAGAATATCTGGAAAGGTTTAAAGAAGGAAATACAAGGTATTGGGAAAGACATAAAGGCATCTCTATGATCAGTTCTACGCTGGTTCCGCAGCACGATGGGCTTGCAGTGTGCCTGTAAATAACACAAACTTCCAGAGTCTCTGAATCTCCAAGGAGGGAAAAAAGAAATAAAAGGAAAAATCAAACAAACACACACACACACACACACCCCCGACTAAACACTGTACACAAGACCTGCTGTGCCAGCCATGATTTCATGGACCACCTTCAGAGCCCACTTGCAATCACTTAGCAGCCCCATCAGTTTCTAACTTCATGCACTGAAGAGATGAAAATTCATAAAAAAAAAATAAAATTGCAGAATCTAAGGCATCACCTTCCTTCAGTTTATCCAAGAGAAATGCTACTGTTGCTTCCAACCTTCCTGGATATTTTGATGCTAAAATGTCATTTGCAGCTAGAGGCTACAAACCCAGTAGGATGATATATTTCTGGGTTTGGACTTGACCCATCTAGCATATATTCTCAGTTGAAAGTTTGGCATTTGAAATTGTCTAAAAAGATTGCCATTATAAAGCAATTTCAATTCCCAAATTACGTGGGGTATCGTTTTGGCAACTGCAGTGATCTCAACTGCTGACAAGCTGCCATTCAAACCACTGGCAAATGAGAACTAATTTGCATACATTTCTTTTCATAATTAATTGTGACTAAATGCAGACTTATGGTACATTTTGTTTAGAAATTTTTACATTAACTTCTGAAAACTAGGGTCTATAATGAAAAATCTGATAGACAGTTGATTATGTTCATTATCAGCGCAGCTGCTCAAAATGTCTAGTCTATTACATTTTCCCCCATAATATTCTTTTCATCCTGTGTTAAGTACTGCTTTTAAAGAAGATATAATGAAGTGGTAAAAAAAAATGCTCATACATAGACATGATAGGTTCTTCTTTCCACTTCGAAGCAGAAAATGGGAGGGGGGGAGGTTATTCTTTAATTATCTTATTCTTCATAAATCTGTGGAAAATAGACCTTCACTAGCAGAACTGCTCAGATTCTATAGGACTCACATCTAGAAAGGCAGAGACGTCACATAGTCCTCCATGCAATTACACAAAAAAAGAAAAGTCTGGCTGCCATCTTTTCTTCTAAGTGAATAGCATGGCATCTGTAATGAGCAAGCACTCGTATTACCCAGACCATGACAATCTATGAGCAGTTTATCTGGATATTTTGTTTTGAAAAAGGCAAAGCAACTCTCTGACATTCTTCTTCAGCTGCTTGTTGAAGTGGTGGCTGGGGAGAGGCAAGGCTTTCACTGCATGCTGATGTCACATATGCTATACAGTTGTAACAACAGAATCACAGAATGGGCAGAGTTGGAAGGAATCTTAAATAACATATAGTTACAACCTCTGTGCCACAGGTAGGGACACCTTCCACTAGACCAGGCTGCTCAAGGCCCTGTCCAACATGACCTCGAACACTGCCGGGGATGGGGCAGCCACAGCCACTTTAAGCAGCCTGTTCCAGTGCCTTACCTCCCTTCCAATAAAGAACTTCTTCCTTATATGTACTCCAAATCTACTCATTTTCTGTTTAAAGCCATTACCACAATAAATACAGGGCTTTTATTTCCAGTGCTTTCTTAGCAACAGTTTGCTCCTGCCCAACTGAAGTTTCATATTAAACAATATTTCTGAACACAAAAACGCATGCCCTCCAGGTAAACAGCAGGACATCCTGCAAAATGCCAACAAAACAAAGAGTATGGCAAAAGTTATCAGAAACAAGCTTTTACAGAAAAGACTTCTGCTTGGATTTTTTCTTCTAATCTTTCCAATGAAAATTATTGTCTCAATCAAATTCCCTACTAGCTTTTCTGAGCAGTACCCTTACAGAAATGCTTTCCTCCTTGCCCTGCTTTGCAGAGACCAGACTGTTACTCAGATGAGCCAGAAATAAAGCAGTTGGCCAAGAGAGAAAGCAAACAGACAGCCCCCCCTGCCCCCCCCAATGCAACAGGCTTTTCCACAACAACCCAACCTTTTGCCTGTACTTCATGTGTCATGCTGAATCACAGCAGAGCACTGACTCACAGAGAAAACAAAATAGCCAACTGCTAAGCTAGAGAGATGTTATTCCCCATAGAGTATGTGACTTTGATTATTCCCTACTTTGGCATGTTTTTTTCATTAAAATGCCTCATGCATAGTTTACTTGTGCTGAGGTTTCTTTTGCATGATCACTGATTACTTCTATGCAGTTTTGGAAGAGAAGTAATACTTTGCTAATATGAACCAAAATGACAGATGTTTTCAAATTGCTATTCCACTAAAAACTGTAAACAATGGATGCATTAATTGTCTTCTTTTTCATATCCTTCATCATACTATTAAACCAGAGGCATAAACATTTCTTTAAAAAGAAGACATCTAAATTTTGCCCAATGGCTTCTCTAAGATTACATGCACGTATAAACCAGGCTTTCAGCAAAGTCCACTGGCCTCACAATTCAGTCTCCAAAGGCAAATGCTTTTGTTGCTCTATTGTCTTAAGGCAGCTCCCAGCACATCTCTTTCCACCTGCTTTTCCTAGTCCTTAGCTACGCTGTCTGCAAAGCTGCACTGAGAAGCAGAGTAGGGAACTGCATGAGATTAGAACAAATAAGCACATATCTTCTTTGCAGAATCACTCTTTTAAAATTGGATGTGTTCCCAGGTCTGATGAAGCACACAAGGAATTCTACCAACAGAGCTGGGCATTTAGCATGAGGGAAGCAACAAGCTTCCGGCCTGGGAGAAGGAAGAGTGGAAAAGTGAGCAAAAGAGTCTGATCCAAATGCTGCTACTGAAAACACACAACTCTGTTTCACACCCTGAGGTGAAACATGCTACAGTCTACAAAAGCTTTCAGCAGACATTTCTCTAATCCCTGCATATTTACAAACTTAGCATGCATATAAAGTAAACCACAGAAATGATGTGCTGGCAACTCCAAGTTATTATTCTACCCCAGAGCACCTGCAAGGCTGAACCATTTCAGCACTGTCAAAGGCTGGGAAATGAAGTTCTTAGAGGAGCCTGCAATGCCGATCACCCTTGTCACTGCTAACTATTTCTGCCTTCGGTTTTGTGTTGCTTTGGAAATACATGACAATGTAGTCAACAGTCAAACAGCTTTAATATGATCACCATTCCTTAAAAACTGATGTTAAACTCCCTAACAAAACCCAAGAGGCTGGAGCACCATGGGTGCAGCGAACTTCTGAGTATCTAATCTATTTCTGAGGTCATCCATTGACTTTGGCCAGGCTCACGCCACTTTATGCTCTTATTAGAAGTTAGCAATTAACCAATTCTTATACACATAAATTACCCCAGGAAGTGAGTATTAAGCTTGCACATGTACCTGCCCCTGATGGGAAACCTTTAAAATACCTTACATAGGATAAGACACTACTAATTAACTTGGTTGTGCAAACAAACTTCCAACTTTCTTTACAAAAGCTTTGACACAAAAGAAGTGAAACAAGCTGGGCATAGATCCAGTCACAATTTTTCATGGTAAACAGCATGCATGCTCAAAGCAACCCTGTCTGAACGTGATGAGAAAACATTTTAATTCTTCATCTATCCAGTAAATCTTAAGGTAATGATGATGTTCCCCATCCCAGTATAGATTAGAAAGGATTTTCCCCACATTTCAACAATTGCCTAAACCCACTTAGTGGCTGTCTGCCGTTAAATTAGTATTATATCAGACAGAAAACAAGTCCAGCTGATTTCTTCAGGCTTTCTGATCACAGAAAGAAGCCATTCGCAAGATGGTAAGTAGCAGCGTATCTTACCAAGTTGAATATATTTATTACAGAAATGTCCAAGTTACTGTACCAGTAGTTCATTAAATAAGGTGACGGGTCATTGGCAAGATCAGTACAACCAGCTAAGTGCAAATAAATATTCACTAAGCAAGTTAAGGCAAAAATGGATAATCTGATTAACAAAAAAGGAAAACTTCTTAATTGGCTGGATCAGCTGAAAAAAATGGGGGAAAGAGAGGGGAATATCACTCAGGGACAAATTAATCCCCTCTTGTTCATAACGTTCCCTGAATATGACATTATTTTGGGTAAGGATTAAAGAAAAGCTTCACTTAGACTCATAACTAAAACCCAATTTACACAACTAGCACTTCATCAATTATTTCCACTTTTTAATGAAATTGCATCAAACACGCAATGTTACATGTATGTTCTGTGAAGAACGTACAACCTGAATTTCAGAAAGGGGAAATGAGATCTCACCGCTATTGTTCTTTGTACTTTAAGGTACAGAACTTGAATGAATTTCCAAAAATTATTGAAATTTCAGTTACTTTTTACCGTGGCATTGCGCTATTGCAAGGATCCAAAAATTTTGATAATCCACACTGCAAAATGCTGCTGGATGCAAAAGGCATGCATTAAGCACTGACTCTTTAGCATCCTTGAAAATTATGCTCACTATTCTTTACGTGTCAAAATGACAGTTCAGACTTGAGGTTTCAAGATCTGGTATTTCACAGTGCTAGCCACAACAGCCTTGCGAACTCCTACACAAAAAGAAATTACTTAAAGAAAAACTTTATAATGTTGAAATTCAATAGGTTGTACATGAGTGATCACCTGAGAAATGCAGTCAAAAGCTTGTCAGACTCCTGCAAGCCACAGCCTTTATAACTTTCACATGTGTGGCTCAACATTTCACGGAAGAATTTTGGCTGAGTGGAGAAGATTTCATGTACTACTGAGCTGGAAGGTGCCGTTAATGTTGCATGTACACAGTCAGAAAGCCACATTACTGTTATCTTCCTCGTAGCATTTTGTTACAGGAAATAGCTTTAAATCAGAGAAAAGTCACTCCAAACTTGCCATTATAATGAACATGTCTGATAAAGTTATTTATTACAGTTATTTCCTGTGATTGATTAAGAGATCTTTGTCATCTAGTAATAATTTCCCTGGTTCACGTGTGTGCCTGAAATCTTCCTGACCTTCCTTTAAAATCCTCACTCCTACCTTTTTAACTTCCCTTTCTGGAAATGACTGAAGAAACTTTAGAAGCTTTATTCACTGAAAAATAAACAAAATCTGTCTTCTCAACAGACTGTCTTGCAGGACTGCGGAATTCAGTCCTTATTTACGTGCTGAGCTGGCTGTTTAGGAAAATTTGCTTCTTTTCACAGGAAATGACTAGGAAGTAAGAAAAGTCAAGCAAAATTAGACATTGCACAGTGACGGATACTTTTTTTGCCAGGGATTACCATTCAGTAAGCAATTAGTCACCTCCCAGAGCAATTAAGCACTTTTTTTAAGACTAACATTTGCCTTTATATAATCTCAGATAAGGTGACCCCAACCTAGTAATTTGCTCAGATCACTTAGCTGTTACATATCCCTCACACATAATCTAACAATTAGGTATCTTCCAAATATTTCCTCTTTTTCTGAAATATGCAACTTTTCTATAACCCAGAGTCAGGGGACAGATTGGATACATTTTCAAGAGAAAACACACATCTTCTAGGGAAATTTTATGCCAATTAAAAGAAATAGACTGGGGGGGGGGGGGGGAAGAATCTAAAAGTTTTTCCAGTATATAATAAGTTCCATATATAACAAGAAGACATATTCACAAAGCTTTTTTGCCCACTTTTCTAAGAGAGGTTCATGAGGGGAAACTGCCATTACCCACTGCCTGCAGTGCCTGGGAGTCCCAGGCATGCTCCAGTGTGTGGTGCTGCTGAGAGAAAGAGGAATGATTTTAGCCCTCAGAGTCATAAGTCCATTCCTGCACAGATCAATTGTTTGCAACAGTTTGACACCTTCTTTCATAATGAGACCAAACACATTTAATGAACACCTTCTAGACATTATTGATCGGAAGGAGCAGTGCGACTTGCCCACAGCAGGTGCATGCCAGCAGCTGAGGCTGCAGCGCAAACCGCTTTGTTCTCAGTCCATTCCCATGCTGCAGCAAAGGACAGGAAAATTAATTTCTGACAGTCAAACCATCTGTTACCCTCCTGCTAATGGTACCAACAAGGAGGTTGATTCTAGCAGCTCTGTCTCCTGGTTACTAGTAGAACCCATTGATTTGCTTTCTACGTGCTACTGAACAGCTACAGTACACCTACGTTCAAGGTGAAATTTTATAAGATAACTAAAAGAGTGGATTCCTCACTTCTGCTGAGCCTGTTGGAAAAACCTGGACTTGCATGTTATTAGCACAGGCTAAAACAGAACCTCTCCCCTTCAAAGGTTCAAGATCCTCTTAACATTCCATAAGTATCTTCATGTTTCTCCTCAACAAAAATCAATTTTTAAACTAAGATTTCACTGCATATGTTGCTTATTTTGCTATTTAATGTTCAGTTTTGTTAGTCTGGCATCTTTGTAAGCTGTTCTTAAGTACTGTAACAAAAAAAGAAAAAGCCAAAATCCCCAAAAATCCCCACACTGTCAAGAAGAGGGTACAATATAATCACCATTGCTGGTCATGAGGTAACAGAGGCCTGTCCTATGATGAAGAGACAATAGAAATAGTGCTTGAGAGGTTCATCCCCAGCTCAAGCACATCCAACGGGGTTTCTTCTGCCTGGTGTCCACAGGACTTGATCTACTGCTGGAAATGGAGAAAGGCAGCAGCCAGCACCCAGGCAGAACTGAGAAAAGGTAACCATTCATTGCTTTATTTGGTCTGCCAGCGCATTCTCAAAGAAAGGACAGAGGGCATCCCCCAGCACTTGTTTAAAGTACAGGAGAGAGAGCCTTCCCACTTTTTACACACACCCATGCTTCAAGGAAAATAATCGCTAAACAGAAAAGAAACAGAAGAAAGCTTCCTTTAAACAGTCACAAATTAAGAGATTTGTTTACGTGTTCTTCTATCCTCCCCATTGCTATTACTTTTTTCAGGAATATTCTAATTTATTTTACTAAAAACATCAATAAAAAGACATTATTTCAAAGATGAATCACATCTTGATGTCTTTACATTTAAGTCTATATGTGTTTCTGAAAGAATGGTACAGGAATTTGTCTGCATTTTGGCTCTTAGCCAGTCCTGCTTAACTAATTCTGTTCAAATCCTGAATTTCTTGGGAAGAACCATTCCCAAACATAAGCAAAAGTTTGCTAAAACAGGGCAAAAAAAGTACTTGCTTGGGGAAAATCCCAATTTTTTACTTACCCTGCAGAGTAACTCAGGTAGTAAGTTTTCCATCGTTGGCATTTTTCGTTCCAAATTAAGTTAAATTAACTTAAAATTAACTTTTAAACAAAAAGTGGGAGATAACTACGTTTCTGAAGGGACACATTCATTCTCTAACTTAGAAGAGCAGAAATAAGCAAAATGCACAGGCTTTGGTGAATAAAATTAAGTCATTTTAAGGTTCCCCAGTTATGGGTGAAAGCAAGATACAAAATAAACCAAACATGAATTTACCTGAAAAAAGACATGTCTGCAGAAAAAAAGGCTCAATTACCTAAGCAGAAGTACAAACCTCAAGCAAACATTTATACTGAAAAACCAGGACAAGTCCATATACAGAAACCCATTCAACACAGTAATATTCACCTGTAGAAGTACGAGCACCCCCTGACTGTGTTGTGAGTAAAGTGTTCCTGAGTCTTCTCATTTCCAAAGTCCTCCAGCGGGTCTGACCACAGGATGTCACACATAGGTCCATATGCAGGTGGCTCCTTGAATCGATCTAACTAAGAAAAATAGGAGACAAAGAAATACTAACTTCTTTCAACCATGTACCACAGAAACACTGAAGCAAAGCCAGGGTTTTTCATTCTGTGGGTTGGAAAACAAGGACTCAAAGCAATCTGTTTTTCAGCTTCAGGTTGCTGTCAGCTCTAAAGCAGTGGATTTTGAGTAACAGTGAAACACTCCTTGCTAACACTGTCAAAGAGGAACAGAGATAACTGAAAATTAAGAAATACAGTGGAATCCCATTCTAAATGAATTTTTGAATGCAATTGTGCTTTTTTCTTTTTCCTACACTTTTTTGCAAGCATTTCAGTGGACAAGAGAGAAGATGGTATTTCTGTATTTTGTGATTTAAGCATCATGGCACTCAATTTATGTGAGTGAGGCACCTCAAGTTAAAAATACAATAGTTATTACAAAGCAAGTTTCCATCATTATTTAAATACCAAGGCAACATTTCTGCATTACAGCATCTTCCCATGACATTCTCATTGCTCGTATAACCTTAGCCCTAATTAAGCAGCTAAAAATTCCTCTTTCTGTCTGAATATTGTATAAAAAAGTTCAAATTATATAGAATCATTCTGCAAATAAGCAAGGCGGAGGAAAACAGTGAAATGTTAAAAATCAGTATTCCTCTACAAAACTCTTGACTATAAAACCAACCCTTTAGCCGAAAGATAATGACTTATCAGCACATCTAACATACCTCCCCCTCTCCCCTCAAAAAGATTCAGAGAGAAAGAATTCATTTTAGGTGTTTCCAACACCAGGTTAAAAAGTTTTAATAAGAGACCTCTACAATTCTACCTTTGCTCCCTCATCATGAAATATTCATATCATACCTACACTTCCAACTTATTTCAGTCCTCTAACATAATTGGTAACTTTGCTTTTGTAACTATAATTCATTTAAATTAAATAACAATTCATAAATATGCAAACCCAATTCCTGCTGATTGCCAATGATGAATTAACCTCCTAGTGGGGGGGAAGTGAAGATGTTAATGACCCTAATCTAGAATCTGAGAGATGAACAGCTTTACTCTGTCATTACACTGTTGCAAAGCCAGCTTAATTTTAGGTAGAGAATATTTTTGCTTAATTAGACAGTGAAGCTTTACCTCAGAAATGAAACTTTACATTTGGTAATTTCTAAAAGTGCAGTTAATATCTGAATCTAATTGCTTTTAAACCAGAACATGTAATTACTGGCTCAATTTTTAATTAATTAAAAAAAATGTATTAATTTCTTAGCAGGCCACAATTTAGCCTCAAAGGATAATTTATCTTTTAGCAACTTTAAAGCTCAGAAGGATATATTCATGTTTGTCAATTTCAAAATGAAAGCAAGGAGTAAGAAAATCTTTTCTGTTGGAAATACTGAGAATGAATGGTTTAAATACCTCCTTTTAGAAAGATCAACTGAGATTCTTTTATGAAACACTTGAGAAAAACTTAATCGCTGACAACGTGCAACACTGGATTACAGTGAAGAGACCGCTCAACATTGCTCCCTGAACTTTCATGAGATTGGTAAGAAAATTCTCATAACTCAAGAGTACCACACAAGCAAGCACCATCTTATAAAGCCTCATTTAGACAATGTGCTAGGTACTCAAGTGCAGTGCTATTAAAAATGTGGCAGGACCTATTGAGAATGATGCTCTTGACGCTTTTTAAGAGTTATATGTTATTTTTACTATACTCTCTGCAATCATACCATACTTTTTTTATTAAATGCTTTAAGTATTGTGAGGTTTTTCTAGAGCTATATTTTATCTCTTTGCCAAGAAAGTACAGAATGTCTAACAGGTCACAAGGAATAATCAGATGGTGTGCTTACACTGTGCTAGTAGACAGTACTTACTACGTATTCATCAGCTTGCAATTACTTATGTACCTAATACTTTTTTTTTGTGCCTTGCAACACAAAGACAGTAAATCCTTTGTTTTACTGGATGCTGGTGATTTCCTCATATCAATAAAATGGGACTAATTGCTGCAATTCCTTTTATATTCTATTTAAAAAGACCTTTAAAAGGTGATAACATCATGAACCTGAATACCAGAATGACATACCAGCATCTTACACAAATGAACAACATTGAGAAAGGATTCAAATTTTAGCTGCTGGCAATTAACTGTTCACTTATTAGACCTGAGCACTATTCAGACTTACTTTTCTGATATCATCTAAAGTGTTGATCTCTGGAGACAAGCCACCGTGTACACACAGGAACTGTTGGTTCATCAGAGCAGCCAAGGGAAGGCAGTCGAAGGCATCCATGCAGGCATCATATACACGCTCTGAATATTTGATTTTACCTTTTAAAGATTAAGATGGTGCGAGAAAGTGCCATCAATATTAAAGAGGAAAAAAGAAATTAGGATGCAGCTTAATAACTCAAATCTTGTTCTCACTGCTCTCTCTTGCATTGAAGACTGTACCAAAGCTTGCCTCATGCAAAAAATTCTTTAAGATTATTGTTATTCACTGCAGGAAAAATTCCTCAGACACTGAGGTAAAACTAATAAAAGTTCTGCCAAGTTTATTGTATTTTTCTGAAAAAAACAAGCAATAATATAATGCCATTATAGCCTGCCATGAAATCTATACAGCAAGCCTTAAAAGGTCTGCTGAATGGTTATCATCATTATCACACAATATACTCTCTATGAAGTAATCAGAACTTTAGCCCAGTTCCTTAGAATTAATTACCTATAGAAATGCCATTATGAAATGAAGGAGGTGGTACAATGAAGCTGAAATGTTAATTTACCAATAGGCATATTAAACTCAGTAAACCATGAGGCCTTTGAGCCAATTAACATTTCCTTTACCCTTGCTGCTAAAAGGGAATGCAGACCTATTGCAAGAGCTTCAGCTTATAGTGCCTCAGAAAAAAAATATAAAGCTTCATTGTGCAGGTGAAGGTCTGCATCTAATGAGCTTTTTATGTGTCACTGAATCCTTTCTTACAACACAGAAAGGAATTCCTATAAAAAGCACATACTGAAAAGTACAAGCTTACTTACAGGGTAAATGTAAAAACAGTATGGTCAGAGGGGAGAAAACATTCAAAAATACAAATTCCTTGCATTTTTCCCCTTCTGCAGATGAGACAGGATAAGATGTCACCTCCTCCACTAGCAACAGGGAGCTGCTGCAGTGGTGCCAGAGCTGGTGTGCTGGCAGGTTTTGACTGCCAGGCTGCTGTGTGGAGCAGCAAACTGGCAGCCACTGCAAAAAGTAGCAGATTTCACCAACATCATCGAGGCTCAGCTGGTGCTGCAGTAGCCCCAGGCTGTCTCCCAGGCCAGGCTGGCTGGGAAGCTGAAGTGTCTCAATACCTGCAGCACCAAGTGATGACACCCCTGGGTTTGTATAGGTCATTACCTCCTGCAGGTTGTCTAACCTCTTCCTTTCTCCAACACTGAGACAACCCTCTCCAGCCCTGCAAGATGTTCCCTCCCAGGGAACAGCAATTACAATTTAATGACAGTTAACAAGAAAAGTACATTTAAAATTACTGATGGTAAACAGCGTCAAATAGTCACAAAATAACAAATCAAGCTGCTGAAAAGGGAGTTAAGAGAAGAAACATTATGGTAGACTTACATTCTTGCTTAAATGTGAAATACTCTGTTAAATGTCTACATTCATGATTCCCACGAAGTAAAAACAGTGTTTTGGGGTAAAGGATTTTCAAGGCCCACAAGTACAGCACACACTGCAAATAGGAAACAAAGAAAGACATAATTAATAATTAACAACCTAATTCAACCACTTATGTTCCTCCCCCCCATCAAAAAAACCTAGAAGAGAAAGTATTCCGTGTGAAACATTTATTTTCAATGGATTAACTTTACTCTATTTTCATCCATTACATGCAAATATTTCTCTGCCCTTCAACCTGGACTGAGTGAAAGCAGAATCAGTACATTCAGACTAAGTTTTTCTGCTTTTGGTAAGTGGTACCTCCATGTTCAGCCACGCACCGCTTTCAGTGGCCCAGCTATCAAGAAGTAATTGCTGTGCATCTCTAAAATGAAGTGCATACTCTCCACCTGGCAGGTTAACTAGAAACCCAGCATAAAAGCAATTTCACTGCATTTCATGCGCACAACTCGAAAGATCCGCATTTCCTGTCTTAAGGAAAACTTGCCCTAGAACAGTTTAACCCACACTTCAGGAAATACCTTAGCTTCCAGTATTATACAGTTGTAATTTGAATGCTTATTCATTTTTCACTTCACATTGTTCTGTGCAAACAGACAAGACAAAAACTACAAGACTTTTGTATTAAATGAAGTTACTACAAAGTTTCAAGAAGATTTCTATTTGAGATATTTCTCCTAGACATGTTTTTAAAGATAAAATAGAAAACTCAGAGATGCTAATCTCTGTTCAGACCTTCTGAAACCACCTGATTAAAGCAGTGGTTTTGAAAAACAGAACTGACATGGAAATGATACCAAAGTATTACGGCACTCTTGCAAATGATGAAATTTGCAAGCTTCATTTATCCTTTGTGCAAGATAACCAGTCTCAGGTACTCGGCTGACAAACTCACAACTCCAAGGAAGCTCATGGAAATCATTCATTCCATGAGATGAGTCCACCATCTCCAAAAATGTACAGATCACAACAGCCTCCCAAAACATGAGGTAGAAAACTGAACTATTCTACTCCCTTTCTTTCTTAAATATCCATGAACTGAAGAACTGCTGCACAAGAAACAAAAGGTGTCAACCCCCCCTTCATTTGCAACTACTTCTTAATACTTTGTTTTGCTAAAAACTATTTATTTTAACTTAATAATCAGTACATTAGAAATGCAGAATGTACTTCTAACCATGGTTTCTGCTTAGAGCAAAATCATCATTTTTGTCAGTGTAATGCCTCTTACTTTGTACAGTATAAATTCCCTTCTATAATGCAGAATGTCTTGATAAACAGCATAATTACAATAATCATGTCTCAACATTTTGATTTCTTCTCCTTCATCTGCTACAACAGCCTTCATAAAAAAAAAAAAAAAGAAAGAAAAAAGGATGTGACATCTTTATACTGGTGTTAAACCTTACCCTACCCGTAGCATAGTTAATTATATAGCAGCAGGAGTTTTATACTACTACTGCTTGTCTTGAATTTATTATATGTAAACATCTGGATGATCTGCCTGTATGCTGCAATTTCTGTTCTGCTACTCATAGATTCTAGAACCAGGTAAAAAGAGCAGAAAGTACAGGCAGCATCCTTCAGGATGGGCAAAATTAATCCTTCCATTGGAAACACATTGTAGACTTCCCAGTTCACACCACATATTCCACCTTCCAGGTGCCATTGCCAGTGCAAGAAGCGAGAAGTCAGAACACCAGGTAGATCACGCTCACATAATCCAACATGGAATTATGGTGTTAGGTCACAGGAATTATCTGCTATGGCCCAAAACTACTGCAAAGGGTTTGCTGGGGAAAGCTGCTTCTCTGCGCAAGATCCAGCATACTTGAAGATATAATTTCCATGGGAAAGGAAACCTGTACTTTTGCGTTTCGCCAGCACAATTCTCCAGCTCTTTGATTATGACTTCTTCATTCCTTCAAGAATTCCCAGAACCTTCCACTCCTCTGAAATTCCTGGCTAATGCAAAAATTTCATGTAAATGTTGTGAGACAAGAAGTTTAAAGTGACATCTCCATCCATGCAAGAAAAATTCCAGCTTTCAAAGTTGTATCTAAGTTAACTTAGAGCTTCTAATCCTGTCAAAGCACCTTAGAATTTAGAGAAGCACAGTGATTAGTGCTTAGATGAAATGCTGTATAAAAAAAAAAAAAAAAACCAAATAAAAAAAGGGGTTGCATTCTCCTTATGACTAAGTTTTTCATGTTCATAAAGCCTTGGCAAGACTGAAATGAGCACTAGGCACTTCAAACACCATCCAGATTTGGGTAGCAGGGAAAAGAAGGAAAGCCGGAAGTTTTATCTTTTTGGCATTTGGTACCTGCTTGTGGGTAGATCTCTTCACATTTGTTTATCAATACATTCCTTTTTTCTATGCTTTGAAGCACTCATTAGAAACAGAGAAGATAACAGGACCAATGCAGTCCAGAGAGTTCTGTGGCTTCCTGCCACTATTCAAGTAATGTAAGTCCCCTGTTCACAGTTTGTATTGTTTTTAGTGGTACCATATCGAAGGCTTATTTTGCTTAGATAATTCCTTTCATTTTCTCCCGTTTCTGTTCAGTTGTCCAGCAATGTGGTGTCATAATAGTAAACAAGAACTGATACACAGCTTTTTGCAAACTAAATAGCAAATACGAGGGTGACAATTTTTGATGGCTTTTGAACTTTTGAGCCCTTTACACACAAAAAACTTATGTCCAAACAACAAATCATGAGCAAACACTCTGGTTTTATATTTTTCCTTAATGCTGCATATCATAATTCTTACTGAAGTAAAAAGATTCATCATAATTTGCCCCTTTTGGAAATCTGAGCTTACAATCTTCAATTATTTGGTAATACTGCTTCCTAATAACAACATTTTAAAATCTCTTTTCCCCTCCTGACTTTTTCATCAGGAATACAGTACATATCAGTACTGCTGTATCTTTATGTAAAAGGTACAGCAGCAACCTTGCAATCCGGACATCTCTAAAGCATTTTTGGCATGTCTCATTTCATACTATCAAAAAGGAAAAAAGGTTACACCTCTTAAATGCCAGCCAACTGTAGCTCTGCTTACTCGCTTAGTGTCTTTCATCTATTGAAATAACAGATAAGTTTATAACTAAGGGATAATCTGCCTACCTCATAGCTCCTACAGGCAAGCTTTTTTCCTGCTGAGGCACTGACAGCCTAAGCATCAGGAAAGAAAAAGTCTGTGCAATTAAGCACTGTGTAAGCCAAAGGCACACATTTCCAAAATGGACTTTGGATTTAACCCCACTATTGCATGCTGAATTTGAGCCTTTGCACAATTTGACATCTCAGCACCTCCTGAAAAGTGAAACCAATAGCCCCAGACCTCTTGTACGCATCTCAACGTATGTGGTTAAAACAAGGAACCTGGAGAAAATTGTTACCATTGCCACTAGATTGCACCCAAAGCAACACCATGGTAACACAGCACACTCACTCTGGGTGCCCTTGCACTGATCACGCCAGGAAATAAGAGATGCAGCTCACTCTGTTAGCTGTGTGGCTTTGTATGGGTAACAAAAGATCACCTCTCCATCCACATGACTGATGGCATTGGGCACTCTCCCAGCAACTGAAATTAAGTGTGAATAAATGCAAGGTAATTCATACTCAAAAGGATAATTTGAGCCAAGGTCTTTACTGATGCTCTGTGAACTGTGGGACAGTATTTTGGTATAGTTTCTTCACTTTGTAGCTAATACACACCTAAATATAAAAATTGCATTACTTCAACTGCAATAAAATAATTATACCATAGCAATACATAGTACAGCTTTCTAAAATGGAGTTATTATCCCATGTATTTTTATTTTTTACACACATAACTGCATTCACACTACTGGCATGACTATGTATTAGGGCTTTATTTCAGAGACAAAGATACTTTGCATCTGTAACAAAATACAAGAGATACAAGGTCTTCCTTTGATATCTGCACAATTGCTTCAGTTGAGACTCTGCTAGCTAGTCTCTGAGATGATTTTATTAAAAGCAATCACCAAAACACTGCTACTTGCCTTACACCATTTTCTAAGCATTTAGACCACATTACTCCCATTTCAGCCTCTGTAAGGACCTCAAAATGTCCAACTAGGAAGGACCAATTCTACAATCAAGAAGTGGCTAGAAAATTCTTTTTTCATGTATGTCCCTCTAATTTTTATAGTTAGGACTTTCTAAATAGGTACTCAAGTTCTGTATCGCTGTAATAGGTCCTTGCTCTTCTCACTGGACCTTGCATCTTGGCCCCAGTTGTCTTCTATGAAAATGGGTTCCTCAAAGAGATGGCAGGGGAGGGTGTGTGGGTGGGGGGGGGGGGGGAGAATGACCAGTGCGTGCAACCTCCAGGATACCTTCCAGTGTTCTCTCCCAGCAGCCAAAAGGGGATCTTGGCATGCTGGGGACTCACTCTAGGAAGAGCTGGCACAGGACCAGGCAAGCTGAAAGGATGGCCCTAACACAAACAGATGTTCCAGTCTGGCAATCTAATATATACAAACCCAGTATGAATTTGCTGAATATTCACGGCTTTGAGGAGCACAGCCCAGCAAAAATGTAAGATCTTACAAGATGCAAATTCTTGCTGCACAGAAACATAGTTGCTACTGTTGCAGAGAAGAAAAGGGCCAGGAAATTTAGAATTATTAAGATATTGTGATTTTCTTTGCTCTGAAAGAAGTGAAAAAAATCAATTTGACTTTACCAGTGATCTATTACTGTCCAGCCAAAACTCTTTTCAATCAAACTATTGAGAAATATTAGCACACTAGAGCAAAAGAAACCAAAAGGTGGTTATTCTTCTAACAAAGGCCGAGAAAGTGCACGGAGATTTGAAAGATGATAAACACATAACTTCACCAGCATTAACTTCACCCACAGTTCACTAACATGAATTTATTTAATTATTTTCTCGGGAGACACCAGTTAATAATTTATAACAGTTCACTGAGTTCAGGTGTATATTGAGCACCAGATGTTTTTTTAATTGATGCAAGGCCTAATGATCAAATTCCAGATTCACTCCAAACACCTCACTTAGTTCTTGCTGGAAATGCCACAAAACCAATGCCTCCTGGAATTTCAGTCTTTGCATTTGGGCAATGAAGATGTATACACATTTTGAACTATCAAACACAATTCCAGCTTTATTAGTTTTGAGTATTGGTTTAATTCTGCATATCTTGACTATCTGCTCTGCAAAAAGCAACCACTATGTACCTTGATACTTAATTGACATTCAAACCTACATCTTTTTATCTGAGATTGAGCAGGAAAATAATTCCAAAAGTTCAAATTCTTTACACAGAGGATGACAAAGTACTGGCATAGGTTGCTCAGAGGTGGTGGATGTGCCATTCCTGGAGACATTCAAAGCCAGGCTAAATGCAGTTATGATCTAGTTGACGATGTTCCTGCTCATTCCAAGGGGGCTGGGACTAGATGACCTTTGAAGGTCTCTTCCAACCCAAACTGTTCTGTGATTCCATAATATTATTAATCCGTACAGTCAGTAGTTACCCTGTAATATTCCCAAGGCTGTGAAGAAAAGCAGGGGGAAGTATGTATACATCATACGGCATTTATGTCTGCCTTTCAAAAGAGCTCTCAGTCTCGGGATTAAGTCATTCTTCCTTACAACCCCTTCCTGCAGAGCCATTTTGATATTCTTTGGATTTAAAAATAGCTCTCTGTTTTGATCTCTTGGGTTTCTTTTCTCCATGGCAATAAATCTTCTTTAAAAGTGGGAACTGAGGGGTTTCTACTCTGGAGTCAACCCCTTGGAACAGTGCACAAGCACAACAGGGAAATGTTACCATGGTGCCAGGGAAACAAGTGCACCTTATCAGATATTGCAACTTGCAGAAATTTGTTGTTCTAAGAGAAGAAATGCTCAGGCTCTGCCAAGAGGTCAAATGGAAAAGAGAGCACAGCTACAGGAACAAGTTTTGGTCTGTGCCAAGAAACCTCGTGTCATTCTACTTACAATTTTGACATTTATTTCACCTAGTGCAATTCCTTTATTGGTTTCTCATCCTTGCTTAGAATTAATTTTAAAGGTGCAAAACATACACACACACACATACCCCCTTTCAAGCCATGGTAAAAATGGAGCACATGTGAAGGACTGAGCCCTTGGATCAAAAGCTCCATAGGGCAAGAACTGTAATTTCTGCTGAAGTGCCGTGTACAAACACTTCTTTTCCCTCTGCATTATCAAATGCCTTCCACCTACCTTACGCAATTTCTTCCTCTGTTCTTAATGATAATAGCTTACATTATATAGTACCTTTCATCCAGAAGGCTCCCAAATGCTTTGCTTTGCAGCCCACAGACAAGGATTATCTCGCCCACTATCAGAACTCAGCTAGGTTTAAGCTCAATGGTATCACTTTTACACTAGATATCAGATGGCAGTCGAAGGGATTTTTTAAAAAAGCTTATATTACTTGTGATTAGTACCTTGGACCAGCTACTTAATTCCTTCAGAAAGACCCCAGAGCTGCAAGTCTCATGCCCACATAGCAGAAAGGCAAGCCAGCAGACTGACGGAATAAAGATCACTGTGTGACTGATGTGGTAGAAGCATGCACTGAGATTATGCTAGGATTGTTTACCAGCATGACCTCTCCAACACAAAGTACTGGCAAGAGCTATTGCCTGCTAGAGGTGCTCAGGGCCCTTTCTCCATCGAAAGCACACCCGCCCCTCCCAACATGCCAAGTTGCATCCCTCACCATTTTCCTTTCCTTGTCATTCCTTATTGTCCTCAGTTCATACCTGAATACATAGCTCTACATCCAAATATGCTTACGAAACAGAAACCTGCCTTTCCTTTCAAAGGTCTTCTTTAATCACAGTGACAGGTGGCAAGAACCAGTTTTGTGATCAGAAAAGCACTGATTTGAGAACCTTACATACAAAAAAGAACAATATGAGCGATAGCTCAGACATTTCCTTGGTGCTGGTGCAAGCCAATATTCCTTCCAGTGGAAAAGTAGTATTCCAGAAGGGAAAAAATAGATTCAAATGTAATTTGTTAAATATATATGTGCAGGTTGCTAAATGAGGAATTTTAAGGAGCTTGTTCCCCACCCATAAGCTATTTTGCTTTGTGCTATATGGCTTGTTATTGTATTTAATTGGTTATAGCCCTGGAGTAGATTTTGGCAAACAGTCAGACAAGCACTTGAAAGCTTAAGCAAATCCACTTGTTCTATTTCATACATTAAAAGTATATACAGAAATGCAGACAAAACTCTTCTGGATACAACTTGGCTTGGTCAAAGTCTACAGGAGATGCAAACTAGGTCATTGCAACTGAAAAACTGTAGCTCAAGATTGAGCTGCACAATGGTTTAAGCCTGTAAAGTCATACCCCATTCCCCAAACCTTCCCTAAGTAATCAAACATGGTAATTCACTGCTCACTATGGGTGAGGGAATGGAGGAAGCAGGCACATGTGGCTCAAAAAAAGCAACAAGTAAGGTGCTCAGCACCTTGAAGTCACTTCACTATGAGACTAAGAAAGAACATTGCAATTCTGAAGCTTTGAGAGCATTTGCACTTGGAACAGCATACTCCTATTTGGAAATGTGCCAAAAGATTCTGTTAACATATTATATTAAGTTTTAAGATGAACTAACGTAGCAAAAGTAGTTTTATTGACTTCTTTTTAAGAAACTTCTCTTCATTCGATAAATACAATACCAGCAAGACAATGCACTGATCCATTTTACAGAGACATTATAAATAACTTGGCAGCTTGGGATTACATGTTTTTATGTCATTATGACAACAGCATACTAAAATGTGGTATGTAGAATAAAATAGCAGTATATGTATTCTTGTATATTGCCATCATATCTAGTCTCAGACACAAAGCCGTATATTAGAGGACCTATACTGCTTCTAACAGGTAATGGGTATTCCCTCCTGACTCCGAGGGGTTCAAGTTTGAACTTTTCAGTGAAAGGAGTAAAGCTGTGGCTCAAAAGGCACTGCAGAGGTTTCTGTTAATGACTAGATCAACTATGGCCTAGATGAACAAAACCAGATGAGGCTTTATTTAACAATTGTGCACCTCATCTGTCAGTTCGTAAAACCAAGCAGCAACACAGAAGAAATAGTGCAGTTTGGTTCATGAGCACTGGAACAAAGGATTTTTGCTTGGTACTTGACTTGCTTCTAGTCAAAGGTGGGCAAGTTGGAGAGGACACTGTTTCTTTTGCAAGCCAACTAAAGATTCTGCCATTTCACCTCCACATTCCACCAACCTAAGACTGTGCATCACTTCTCTGTGGATTCCTGTGCTGCATTAAAAGCCAGAGACCACGCATTCCTGCATACCATATCTAAACAGAACTCATTCACTCTCTCTAGCACAGCATATTATCTGCAGGCTTTTTGTCCCATTTACCCCCTATCTAGTCCTTCAATTTGCATAAAATTTTGCATCCAGGAAACTCAGATCAAATAAACCTAGAAGTCAAACTAAGCTACGATTTGTTCATTTACTTTTTCTATTATGTCTCTTTTCTAACAGCTCATGTCTATCCATCTTATTTAGCTTGTGCAAGCTGCAGAGCATACTGCCTTTTGCACTGAATTTGGATGGCCCCTGATTAGCACCCAGGTCCATTCTCTGTCAGTTTTACAGCATAGATACAGTGGGATTTAGCTGGATATCAAGCAACCTTTATGAAAACACCAACAGTGACATTGATGTGGACTTCACTTGCTCACAAGTGGTATCTGTGAAGAGCTTCAGTATTCCTTAACTGGTTAAACTATGATGCTAAATATACACAATATGCTGCAAGCAGTTTCATAGCCAAAAACAGGAATAAGAAACTTACTTCAATGCTGAAGTACCCTCTGTCCACGTAGTCCCCCAGGAAGAGATATCGTGTGTTGGCAGGAGAACCTCCCACTTCAAACAGTTTCATCAAGTCAAAGAACTGACCATGGATGTCTCCACAAACTGGAAAAGAAGAGCAGCAATGTTCAGATTGACCCCATGAAGATTATTTTAGGCACAGACATTCTGAAGTCACTGTTTTATAAGAAATGTGTTATGTCAATTTTGTGGATCATCCTCTAGTTACATGACCAGTGAGAGCTGGCAGCTGCTCAGCAGAAGCTGTTTTTCTATGACATGCATCCATATATACGCATGCAAAAGGCTACCAACTACTTCCATAGCTATTTTCATTCCTACTGCCCAGCAGAACACACAATACTGGCAATAGTAGTAAGATAAACCAAAGACATCCTGATAAACAGAACATGTTAAAGCAAAATTACTCTTTCATTTTGACATTACTCCTTTATTTCTTCTACTTAAACTCAAACAAACCCTAATATGCTTTCCACACAATGCAAAGTGTGCCTGTCCTGCGCATGCCACTTGCTAAACTAACAAATTTCTGACTTCTAGTTTATGTATAGGAAAATAGCCTGCTCACTTTCCCAAAGCATGCCTTACACAAGAGGACACGTTTTTTTTCATGCTTTAACCTCTACTATTTTATTTACCCTCATGTAATTATTATTTGTTTCAATGTACTGCAATGAAGTAAATCTAATCAGTGGCTTTCCCTGGCAAGAGCAACCCCAAGAAACGTAACTGAGCATAAGAGATGTGCGGCTGGGGCTGAGTGGGAATACCGCTTCCTGTGCCTTGGAGTTAAGAGATTGGCTCAGCTACCTAATGAAATTGCAAACTTGTTGTGGTGGGTGATTTTAAGCACCTGCAAGAAGGTAGGCAGTGCCTTTGGAGGACTCCATGGAAGCTTAACTAACAGTGCTGTGTCAAAAGCTGCTTTGTTTTGCTTTGCTTTGGTTCCTCTACCCAAGGGAAGGAGAGAACTTGCTGCCATCACTACCCCAGGATAGGTCTTTTCTGGCAATAATCCTTTAACAAAGAAAATGGTAACAGCCCTGGTTGTTACTAAGGTCATTTTAGAGTGGTTCTCATTTCAATGACTCACCAAAAAAAAGATTAAAGGATTTCTGATTTTCAAACTGGGAGGGTGATTACAAAGAAAGTGAATAACCCAGTTTATGAATAAACCAGGGTCCAAGATAGACCTCATCTTGCAACAGCAGCACAGCTTCAGTAGACTTCAGATGCTCTTGCTGATGTAATCGTCTTGTTCCATCACAAATAAACAAACCTTACATCTCCCACATGCCATGGAGAAACTGAAGTCACATCTCCACACAGATACAGAAGAACTATGTAGAATAACTGTAACACCAAATCCAACTCTCAGTCCAGTATCTCATATTTTTTACTTGTATTATTTTTCTCTGGATGTATACACTAACAATAGCATCAATAATGTCATTCGATTCAAAAAACTAAAACCAAACCTAACCAAGCACCCACCCTATCCAGGTACAGAGAAAACCACTGATATGCTAGTCACTGCTTTCCTCAGTAGTTATATGAAATTGGTGATGAAATGTACAAGCGCTGGCTATTTGAGCATTCTTCTGTGATAACAAGGTATTTTCCCCATAAAATAGCATGCAGTAATGTTATCACCACTGTTAGATTGTATAATCTCTTTTTCCTAGCTGATCACCCCCCCCAAGTGTTTTAGATGACAATCTTCATGTTTAAAGACATCAACAGTTATAATTTCTGTCTAAGAATAATATCTGCCATTAATCATGTAGAATAAATACTATTTAAATCCTCAAGTAGTATAACACCACCTCTATTTCCCTAAAAAGAAACCCCAACATTTGTACCCCTAAGGAAATCTGTTGATAGCATTTTTATTTGAACACAGTAATCTACCAAACCAAAATACAGTGCTTGACTGAACTCCTCTGCATGGACACTGTGGGAAGATTAAAAACATGTGTCGCATATTGATGGCCAAGCAATCTGCTCTCCTAACTTCCAGCAGGAAAGCTTTTCATTACATAACTGTAAGGCTCTACCAATTATCGCCCGCCCCCATTTGCTCCAACTGCAAAATCCCAGAGCTGAACAAGACTGAGTCTTTTAAATGGATTTAGCTTTTGCCTTTCCACTACAGCACAAAGAAACATCACTTGGGGTTTTTGTTAAACCGACGTGTGTGAGCAGGTAAAGACACTGAGGCCGTTACAGAGGAACCAGGAAGGTTAGAAGGCTTCCTCCAAATGGATGTTTGTCCATGAATTTGTCACAAGTCAGAGAAGTGTAGAAGAAACCAGAGGGGAGGACAGAAACAAAAAGCCCAGAGCTTTGCAATCCCATGACTTGCAAAGTTCAAATGGGACTTGAGAATTGATACTCAGTGGATACTCCAGGCACTTAGCACACAGTAGGCTACTCTTTCTCTACTTCATAACAGATGCAGAAACATATCCAGAAAAAAAGTAATAAAACCAAAATATGGAAAGCTACAAAGCCTTTGCCCCAACCTCGCCAATTAAATTAGTTCCAAAAGAAAAACTTAAAACCAGCAGGTAAAAACAGTGGGAGGAAGACACTCAATTTAAGAGCTAACACTGAGACTTAATTTATTATGGCCAGATCTCAGAATTCCTACTGAAAGACTACAATATTGTATTCAGTTAATTCAGTTAGTATTTGGCCTGGAATAGCTTAAGGATCTTACACTTTGCAGGTCTGTGTGCATAGACCTGAAACATTCTTACAATATAAAACTTGTATACTTAAATTTTGATGGTGGCCTTGTTTACAAACAAAATAAAGGGCGATTTTGTATGTACACAGTATTACACTCTATTTACAGTGTAAAAGCAACTACTTCTAAAGCTATAGATCCGCCACCTTCCTTTTTCAACTCTAAATTCTTACAGTTCTCCAAACGGGAAGATTTTCCAGGCAGCCAGGTCAATGTTTTATCTTTCATTAAGTTGGGCCAGAAGAGATTCAGCATTATGTCTTCAGTCATAAAGGTAGAGAAATCCATCAGCCTATAATTCTGCCATTCCCTTCACACTCTGGCAGCTTTCCATCACAAAGATGCAGCACTGTCCCACCACAAGTGTAAAGGATGAGTTTCATGCTGCCTCTACACAGCTTTTCAAGTTCACTACCTTTCCCCTTTACATTACAGAGGAAAATTTAAAGCACACTTCTCATTATATATTCATGTTTACTCTTGCACAAGCATTACCATTGTATCTGTCATGCCTTTTAATTTTGTGCAAAATGTTCTTTTTTATACTTGTGCAGGCTCTCTTTGGGTACTGGAGCATTTGCTGTCAAACGATGCATTCAATGAGATATGAACAATTTTCCATCAAATAACAATAAAATATAACCCAGGACAACGAAGCAAGAAATTCAGTTCTTAATGAAGATCTCCAGGATCAGCCTACTTATGGATTTAAAATATAAACACGGAACATAAAACACAGTTTGTATGTGTGTGGGATTAACATTAAAAGCAAATGACAAAAATTTATCAGAAGGAGGAATACTGGGTGGTATGTATTCTATTAGAAATTCACATATTTTCCTATGCCACTGCTTTTCCAGAAGCGCCATCAAGTCATAGCATTTACACACTCATCAATTTATGATAAGTAAATAATTTGACAGCATTTGCATTTCCTCGCCCCCCTCCAGCCCCCAAAACACTGCTTAATTTTTACAGTGCTTTTCAACTTTCCTTATATCCTTAAATTGCCAGCTCGGCAAAACCAACAGTGTTTCCACTGAGTTACAATTTCTAGATACAAATTCAGGCCTCTGGATTTGTCTGAGGTTTTCAATAGCATTCACCTACCTGACCTCTCAGGGCAGCAAGCTTCAGAACTGCCTGACAAACTATGTAAAGACATTTTTTAAGCTGTTTTAATCTGATCTCCTACTGAATTCGACTGGTGCAGTCAGAAGGTTTAAGAAACATTGGTTGGTTGTGGACCCCTTAGAAATTTCCCTTTGTCCTGGGTTCAGCAGCAGCAGTCATTTTTCTCCTTCTTGGTAGCTGGTGCAGTGCTGTGTTTTTGATTTTGGGTCTGGGAGCAGCGCTGATAACACCAGTGTTTTCAGTTACTGCTTGGTAACATTTAGGCTGGCAGAGGACGTTCTGAGTCTCATGCTCTGCCAGGGAAGAGGGAAAGCCGGGAGGAAGCAGAGACAGGGCACCTGACCCAAATTGACCAAAGAGGTATTCCATACCATAGCACATCATGCCCAGGATGTAAAAACGAAGAGCAGAGACCTGGAAGGGTGGGGGTGCACTGTGTGGTCAGGCTGGGTATATAGTTGGTGAGCTGTTGTACTCTTTCCTTGTATTCCTCTTGTATTATTATTATTGGTGGTAGCAGTAGTGGTTTGTGTTATACCTTAGTTACTAAACTGTTCTTATTTCAACCTGTGTGAGTTGCATTCTTTCAATTCTCCTCTCCATCCCTCCAGGACTGGGGGAAGAAAGAGGGGGGAGTGAGTGAGCAAAACTGTGTGAGGGCCTTAAACGACAACACCCTCTGTTGAGGAAGTTTTCAGAGAAGACATCGGGCCCTCCAGAAGATGCAAGTTCACAGGCCTGCCCATGCAATTACTGAAAAATCATGTTTCTGAGCAGCTTTTCCTGCTTGTTATAATGGGTACATTAATCAAACTATACCATCTTACACTACAGCACTACAACTTTCCCAATGCAATTGTCCATAAAATACCATTATGAAAATAAAAATTGGACATGAGGGAGAAAAGGGAATTTTTTTTATATGTGTTTGGTTTTAGAAATTGTCATACTAAAACTAAATTATGTTTCTGATGGCTTGACTAAGAGAATGTCTCTCTGATTGATGTCAAAGGAACAAGCAATATTGAAACAGGAACCATTAAGTCCGAATCGCATTTGCAGTGAAGAAACCCAAAGCTTAGCAGTAGTATTGCCATCTTACAGAATAAGAGTGGTAGATCAGTGACTTACTCAGTGATTAGTGGCACGAGATACCTTCCTTTGGATAACTAACTGCTCTTCACTACACACAAACTCAGTCCAGAGATTATTTTGCGTAGTTTCCAATTCCAGATAGATAATAAGAACAAAATTTATATTTGTAGTATATTAATATTCTTTTCTATCTGCAACAAATTGCTACACTTATTTTGTCATTTATCCTATATATATACACACACACTTAAGTGGTGTAAAACTGCAATTTGATAATAAGATAACAATGTTTCAAGTGAATTTGCATCCCATGTATCACAAGACTATAATCCCATTTCAAATATCATCTGGAATTAGAAAGAGGTATTCACTCCACCATCAGCTTCAGAAGCATCATCTGCAAACTCATACATGTGTGATGATTAACAGTAATGAAGAAAAGACAACTTTAAAAGATGATTACCAACACTGTAGGGAATATTATCCGCCGCTTGACAACTTGTTCTTTACATTTACTAAACTAGGGATGTCTTTGCACTGAGCTCCAAGAGGCAATGAGAAGCATCTCCCTATCATTTCTCCAGAGAAGTAGTTTGGAGCAATGAAAAGTGACCAAAGGCTGAATGAAGAAGCCAAGTGAGGAAGGAGTACTTAGAAGCAACAGTAGACACAAAAAGGCAAAGCAAAACCAGCTAGGTAAACTCCTATAGCTGAAGAGTCAAAGAATGGGCCAAGTGATAAATATGAGAGAAAACACATGCAAGAGTTATATGCATGAAATTCTTAGGTGCTTCAAGAAAAACTACTGCATTGTTCCTGAAGGGCTCAACTATTAACCAGAAGGATCTCATTTTTAACTAAGATTTAAGAACAAAGTCGCATATAAGTCACGTGTCTTTGATTACACAGTATTTGAGCTTGAATGAGCTTTGCTTCCAAGTATACATGTTTCTGAGGAACATTATATTTTGCACAGTAGTATTAAATATTCAAAATCCCATAGTTCCATTCCATGCTGTCGGTTGATTGTTTCGTTGTTTTGTTTTTTAATTGCTAAAGATTGATCAATTTTCTCCCTTTTTCTGGAGAATAAGGAAGAAGGAGAAGTACAAAATAAAAGAAGAAACTCCAAAAGTTTTTATTTGTAGCTTCTCACTAAAGCACCTCTGAAGACACAAACTCAGTTAGTTAAGTTACACACATTTTTTTGTAGTCATGCAGTTTTGTTTCAGTTTAGAAGCAAGATGTTTAAAGAATTTGCAGATTTTATTACTTACTGAAATTAAAATCAGAATCATTTAGACAGCTCACTAGGTAACTTATTATCCTAAGAAAACATCTACTAGACTCAACATAATGGGCTTTCATATGAATGTTTGTTATACTAAGTGTACTGAACAACACAGTTCTGTATTTCTAAAAGAAGCATGATCTCATTCATATTCATATCTGGTTATCTAACAGGATTATAACAGGCTTTCATCTATCTTCTCCCTTCAATCACATCCAAATTGATGAGTTTATACTACCAGAAAGAACCAACATTAACAAAAAAAACCCTGCAATTGCATATTTCATAAAGAGGCCTGCTTCACCAAAAATAAAGCCAGAAACCATTAGACATAAAGGTACAGCAAAGGAAACCACAAATGGACCATCAACACCACCTTTGACACTGTTGTTTGTTGCCACTTTCCTCCTTTGCACTGAGAAAAAGCCACAGAAGTATCATCTTGGGAGAAGCTGTTTTCTGCACAACACATGAGGAGACTACACTGTGTTCTGCTCTGACAACACTTAAAATGCCGGTGTCTGTAAAGATCAACCCACGCTGACTCCTTGTAATAGGAGCTGGTGTTCTCCCACCATCCCCTGAAGGCTAGAACAAATTAATGACACTTGATTTGAAGAGGGAGAGTGAAAAAGAGTGGGGAAAGGAAAACATGACATCAGAAACGACATTCAGGACAACAGCCATTAATATTCTCAGGTGAAGCAGGAAGCAAAAACAACACCCTTAAACCACATGGCAGCAAGCCCTTCAAGATGTTAAGGCTACAAAGGTACCTTCAGCATAAAGGTTTTAAAAACAGCTCCACAAAATTACTTTTTGTATCGCAAAATTATTTGCAGTGTCTCAAAACAAAATAAAAGCCATGCACTTAAGCCTGGCCAGAAGAGGAGCACCTTCGTATAAATGAGAGGTAATAGAAGCAACAGCGTTTGAGGAAACAGCCTCTACCAAGTACTGTAAAACCTGCACCAGCAGAGAAAAAAATCTTTCCCTCCATGACCTAACGTAGCTGAATTTTTCAGTAGAATAAGTGGGTGTCACAGCAGCGAGGTGCCAAATGAAACTTTCAGTTCCAGGTCAAAGCAACATAGCAGAGATGTAGTAGAAAAAGGATGATGATCTGGAGATTATACTACAGATTTTCTTCCAAGATCAACAGGGAAAGGTGCTCTCATCACATATACCAGAAGATGCTGAGCCAGGTCACAGGGTAGAGAAATGGAAAAGGATGGGAGTAAACCAGCATTCACTCCTGTACACATCAAATAAAGAACCAGCTCTTCCCCTTCTACCTCTCCAAGCATTCTTCATAGCTTCAAGCTGCCCTTGAGCATCCTTCACAGCAAATGGAAAACCAAATGCACTGTCATTATCTCCTATTAATGCACCCTCAGTATCAGGGAGCAATGTTTATTCCACAAATAACTCCATCTTTATTTGTGAGGAAAGTGCTTCACTGGTGCGTGGGTCAGGATTTCCAGCTCATATCCTTAGATCAAGGTTATTTATAGCAATAGGGAAATTCCCTTATCTTCAGTTTTACAAATGTAAAAAACAAAGTCCTTGGGAAATACAATAATTCATAAGGTCACATGTTTGGTCAGCAGGAGGGCAACAACAGTTAAAGACAGAACAACATATCCTCCTATTGCTCCCTTCAATTCAATGCACCAGAGGAAGAGAGACCTTTCAATGAGGAAGGAAAGTTCTGCACAAGAAGCAAGCACAGACTGGCTTTAAATATGATGCTCCATGAAATTCAGGGAAGGTGAAACAAGGGAAAATGGGAAAAGGGCTTTTGAAGGTGAGAAGCTCAAATATGCTCAGCTCCATAGAAAAAAGCATAAAATTCAATGCTGTGGTTTATTCCGGAAATAGTTTTTATTTGCATAAGTTGGACTGCAATATTGTCCATCTATAACATACAGGCTATAGGTTCCCTATTAGAATTACTCAGTGCTACATCTTTTTCACTAATCTGATTGAAGAGATCCCCTTCATTCTTTTGCTATGCAATATTTTTTCAGAGTCAGCAATTTGTCGTTATCAATAGTTTGTAGCTGGTTCTTAACAATTTAATGTGATTGTTTTTGTTGCTGTTGATGATTTATTTCAAGTTTTAGGATCAGGTTTCTTTGCAGTTGATATTTCTCTCAGGAGCACAAATCTCAATCCCAGTAAAGTTAAAACAAAGGCACTGGTATTACATGAATGATAGTTATGTAAAACCCAAAGAAGCCCTTGGTATTTACAAGTGCTTTATGGACAGTATCTTTATTTGTTCTTCTTACTGTAGAATTTTAGAGCAGTATCACCCTAATAGACTGCATTCCAATTGCCTTCCAAACACCAAACAATTTACAAGATATTACCTGTAGCACACTAGCATGTCAAGTTTCAGTATATGAATACCCTGCATCTAAAAACCTAACCACATAAAAGGGGATGTACATGTTCATTTGTAACATACATTTTCCATTTTCACCTGTGGATAACATCTGCTGTAACAGTTTCCTCATTCTGTGCCACTGCAGACCTGCTTTATGCTCCATCCCACCCCCGTTCAGTGTTTTACTAATCAGAAGCACTGCTCTACAACAGAAAGCATCCTCCTTCCTGCAGCACAACAATTTGTCTTATCAGTGCAAAACAAACATTTGCTTGACTCAAATGCATTTGTTCATTACCTCTGGATCTAAAGCACTCTGTTTTCCCCAAGAACAGATGTTAAAGAAAAACAAAATATTATTTCTAAAAATCCTAATGAGCAGCCAGCAGTATCAACACCTTGAGTGGAAGAAGCCAGTACATCAGCAGCAAAGAAATTCTGTGAAGTTTAGCATTTGGGCTTTACAGTCTATATTCAGAGCCATGACTGAAAAGAACCAGCAGTGAAGACCTACTGAGCTTTACTCGCAGCTTTTGCACCGACATTTTTAATGGATTTGAGCAATTATTTTAATCTAACCTAGAGTTGTTCACGTGCTAGTATACAGATATAAAGAAAGCAAATAACATGCAAGTTTCCCAATTGCAACTCAAGCTACATAAGATGACTTCTTAAAATTATAGAACCTAAATTCCATAACCAAAGTTTGACACAAATCTACTTGGTGAAAAATGAAACCGTTGAGGAAAGTGCTTTTAAGAGAAAGCTTTCTGTAGTAATTTATGTCCTGGTAAAAGCACACATGACAGGGGAGCCAGTGCAATGCAACTATCCACATTCATTTCCTCTTATTGAAAATATAAACTTAAACATGATTTTGAGTAGGTGGTTAAATCCATATGATGATCCTAAACCAATGTGAATCATCTATGATAGTATGGTTTGGGTTAGAAGGAACCTTAAAGATCATTTTGTTCCAGAGAAAATTTTTGTATAACCTTGCCATTAGGCATTTAAGGAGTTTAAGTGATTTAGAGAGGACTCTGGGCAGCACTAGTGACGGTACCCAGGCAGATTTGGGCTATCTCCTGCACCATGCTCCTCAAGCAATCCAGATAGTCTCTCCTAAAATATGGAGATGTTTTTTCTCCCCAGGGCCTGGCTGAGGAGTCAAACCCTCCTCTCCCCCCCCAAAAAAAGTCAGAGGAATGGAGGAACAGGTAATAAATATTCTTCTGACACACAGCCACTAACTATATCACACACAGTAAGTTGGTTTGGGAGGTAACAGAGTACTGCCATTCAGAAACAGAGGTAAGAAGAAAAGGTCACCATCAGAAAACAGCTTGCAAAGAGATTATCAGATGACAAAATAGGGGAAAAAAATCTATTACACTGAATTGGCAGTACACTCTTAAGGTTTGTAGTCTATCAGTAACCTCAAATATGACATCTTTCAGATTTCTAATACAGAGTTATCAGATAATGTTTTTGATAGAGTTACAGACCAAACATTCTAAGGGGAGGGAGAAAAATGTTTACTATCTTTCCAATCAGCCAAAGAGGATTTCACTGACATTTTATCAGGTTAAATTTGATACATGAATTAAGTGTATGTGAATTCGGTATCTCTGTCCAAGGATCTCTATCATCTTATTTTTTGCACTTGAGAGATAAAGGCCTCCACTGGAATCAGCGTCAGCCAAACAGATCATACAAGAGCAGATCACACAATCAGGATACACACAGTCTGAAAATACCTCAGCTACAGTTCCAGATGAGAAAAATAATTTCATAGACTTGAGATTTTAATACGAAGTTACACGTACAGATATCAAATGAACTCCCAAGTCAGCTTTCTGTATTGCAAGGACAAGATTGTTAGAAAGTTCAGAGGATATAGCTACAGGGTTCATTAATTCTGATAGGAGCTATACGACTACTTCTTTGACTGCACTTCCCAGATTATCTGGTTTCAAAGGAAATGGAACATCAGAATCCTGGACATAAACACAGTCTAAATATGAAGCTGCTTATGCGACCTCATGAAATTTTGTTTTAACATATAAGGTACATCTAGTTAAATCCAGCATGTATAATGAAGGAAGTATCTGAAAATACAGTATGTTTCCTCTTAAAGCAAGAACATTAATAAGGATGTGTTTTAACATAAAATAATAGAACTGAGACCAGCAAATGATTTCCTCAAACACGAGATCTTTTCTGAGAGAGCAATTCCAATCCTAAACATAAAAGAAGCAAGTCCCATCAGCAGGATGTTATGGTGCCACATACCAGAAGAGACAATTATTATCTTTAAAGTGAATTATCATCTTTAACACCTGCCATTTCTGATGGCAAAGCAGCCATACCTGTATGGCTGTACCAAAAGACAGCTTGCACGAAATGAACTAAAGCTTTGTATCTGATGTGACTTTAAAGATAAGCTCCTGGGTTTGTATGCTACTGTAACGCTCAAACCAGAACATGCTTGGGCCTACCTACTGTTATAAAAAGTCCATTTTCTTTCTACTTAGTCCTTGACTTCAAAGATCTGAATATACACAGCTTCACTGAGTAACTACTAGCATTGACTTCAATCAGTTGCTTGGGCCAAATTTGGTTCTGCTCCTCTTAGTTAACACAAGCTGGTCTTCTGTTGTTATAGACCTTCTGTTACAGGGATTTCCAAACTGCTGTAAAACAGATAAGCAAGTTACTTCCTAAATTTGCATTTTTGTAAAGTCAAATGACCAAGGAAAAGCTGATTGATAAGTAAATCAGTATTTCGTTTGGGGTGCAAGTAAAGTTCCTTGACTACTCTCAAAAAAATAGGAAATATCCATTGAGCTCTTTTTTCTCCAGTTACCTCTTTGTATTAACACCATAGCTCTTCTCTCAGCACTGGGACAGCATGAACAGTCTAAACTTCAAGTTTTCCTTGTTCAAGGAGAAAGTCCAACCTGTTAGTTTTTACAATAAGTTGACAGAATTACCAAAGTATGACATAAGGAAAAAAAATTATTATTATTTTTTTTTTTTTAATAACTGAAGTCACTTCTGAAACAACGTTCCTTGTGCTGGCTGTTTTTAGGAGGCTGGTGTGTGAACCACTACCAGATACAAGTACGATACTCCAGCTCTGTAAGACATGATAAATTTAAGGAACAGAATATTGCTAATGAATATTTACTTCCAGTGCAAAAAGGCAAATTGCATTTTAGAAGGAGATGCTCAAGTGGGCATCTCCTTCTGAATCTAATATCAGCTGTAGTTCCGTGACACGCTGGGATAACCAGAGCAGTGACCATTATTTTAGACTAATGCTGATACTCTTTTGAATAGTACAACGTAACAATACCCTGTCAGATCATACAGCAAAATAATGCTTTAATGGGACACTAAAAGATTACAATTACCCTATTTCTATCCCATTCAAGTTGGATACTAGTGATATATTTTAACACAACACTATGTTCATGCAGTTACTGAAGAAGCTAAGCCCTTCTTTCAGAACCTTCCCCTTTAACTTTCTTGTTCTGCAGAATGACTCGTTTTTCAGAAAGAACATTGTCTACTTTTGGCTAAGATTAAATACATTATCAGTTTAATTCACTCCAGAAAATGTTCTTTCCAGTTACAACTACTACAATACCAACCCCAAATCCAGACACAGTTTACTTTTGTCTTGAAAAATTTAAATCCTTTTCATGATATTAAAACAATTGCATTTCTTTTTTTTTTTTTTCATCTCTTCATTTGTTTAGTGGGCACTTCCTGCAGCTTTAAATTCAGCTCAAAGCTGTAGAAAACAAGGACCACAAAAATGGTTTTTGGTGAAAAATTGCTTGGAAAAAGGAAACACTTGGAGGTGCTCACAGCTACAGTGTACTCCTTTGACTTGAAACATTTTATCTAGAGTGTTATTAACCTGTGGGGTGTTTGTGACTCCTTATTAACACTAGATTTTAGACAAAAATGCCACTTTCAACTACCTCTTACAGGCTGTAAGGCTCCATCCATGAGTATTGGTCACAAGCTGACCTCGACAGCACATGCTTCTGCTTCATGAAGCTGTGCAAGCTCTGGTCAAAGTTAAGCTGAAACCCAAGGGAGGCACTCAAAACCACAGGCCCTTATCAAGACAACTGCGGGAATCATTCTGACCATAATCTTTCACTAAAACAATGAAATCCTTCACTAGAACATATTCTCACACATTATGGGCAAATGCATGAACTCCAGCATTTTTACAGATTTTCTTGCTGTTAAATGGCTGACATTGGTAAGCCACACACAAGACTCCTTGCCTTTTTTGAATAATATTTTTTTTCTCTGCATCTACCCTTGGATTATAAGCTTTTATGGGTCAATTGATACTTCCAAAAGCTTAGAATCTGCATTGTTACTAATAAAAAAAGAATAAGTTTTCAAGAGAGTCAAAATTGGTAGTTATTGTCCAAGACCTGATACTACCACCATTCACCTGGCAAGAAATCGTAACTCAAACCTGAGTTCAATAGATCTTCACTACAAAAAGTTGGTCCACTCAGCTTTTCTTTATTTACTATTTCATTCATTCCTTTGTTAACGTCTAATTCCTTTTATTTTCTATAATCTTTAGGTAGCTAAACTAAATTGCTCCTTTACAGAACAGTTAACCTGTTATCCTCTACACTGAAGACATATTTACATGCTCGAATTTATAGTCTTTCTTTCGTGCATATTTCTGGCTATTCTATTCCTTTCTTGCAAGATACAGAGGTTATTCCCAAGAACATGGTGCCTTGATTTTATGAAACAAAATCTTTTGACCTCATTATAGATTCCTTTATGAAGCACAGATTGCTGCTGCTACTGCTTCTCCCTTGTGTTGGTTAGTACAACTGATTGGTCAAATTTAGTTCTCAGCAGCCCAGCAATTCAAAGGAAACAGAAATCTGATGGATTTCTTACTGTCAAGTGAAAAACATGTGCTAGGAAAAAAAATGCACTATTTGCACTTCAGTCATTTTTCAAGCTGCTTGTTACTCTCTCTGGATTACAATAGAATGGTTATTTGAATTGACTGCAAGGCAGAAACCTTTCAGACACATGGACACAATAAAATCCCAATGTATTCATATCTTTGTTAAAGCTTGCCTGTGCTTAACTGAAACTGTAGGAATTGTTTGGCAGTCTCTTTCTTAGCCTCCTTCACCTGGCCAAGTAAGAAAAATAATACCTTTTAGATCACAAAGCTGTATTTATTACACTCAAAAGTCTTCATGTGCTCCAAAAGTTTTATAACCTGCATTTTCACTGAAAATGTTATATTTCTTGTATATATATATATTTCAAATTGAAATATGTACATTACTGAACTTTGTAGAGAAAATTCAAAGACCTTCAACTGACAATGGTCTACCATAAATAGCCTGCTACAAAGCTGAAAAGCTTGTGACCAGAAGAAAAAAAAGCTAACAAATCAACAGAATATTCTTATAAAAAAGGAAGAGGACACATCATCGTGACTAAAAATATGAGTCAGTACAGATAGGATCTTATCTTCAGAAAACATACAAGTAAGGTAATCAGGTTTCAGAAAATCATCATCCACAAAAGAAATTATTGTGGGTCTGCCTTTTTGGTGTCCAAGAGAAGCAAGGATATCCATGTGTCACAGGAAGCAGAGCTGATGAATCTGCTGTGAAAAGTCAGAAGTCAAAAAGAAGGGGTTTTCAATCCATTTCCCCTTTTTCATGCAGTCTTGAATAAATATGCAATTCTAAAATACAATCCAAAAATATACATTCTCTTAACGCAAAAGCATGCATGTAGAGCTAGGAAATACTGGAGTTTTTCACAAAGAAAGTGAACCACTATATAAGAAAATGCCAGTTAGGTACAAAAATGCTGATATGGAGGATAAATATATATTCTCTGGAACAGCACCTTATTGAGACTACAAAAGTGAACATACAGACACTTTCCATAATTATTTATATTTTCTTCAGAATTATTAAAGTAGAAAAGGCATGAAAAAAGTAGTCTTGGTTAATTCCAAGTACCTGTTCAGCTTTGCTTAAAGGAACTGGGCCACATAAAGATCTAAAATGCTGCAGCTGTTTTTACAATTTCTCTTAGAGGACTGAGAATTAGAAACTCACTGTGAACATCACTGTTCCACAAAGGACTAACAAGCCAAGTACCAGCTACAGGGGAACCCAGTACCTGGGAAGGGTCTAGAAGAGACCTCATAGCAGCCTTCCAGTATCTGAAGGGGGCCTATATGGATGCTGGGGAGGAACTCTTCATTAGGATTGTAGTGAGAGGACAAGGGGTAATTGGTTCAAACTTAAAGAGGGGAAGCTTAGACTGGATATAAGGAAGAAATTCTTTCCTGTAAGGGTGGTGAGGCACAGGAATGGGTTGCCCAGGGAAGTTGTGAATGCTCCATCGCTGGCAGTGTTCAAGGCCGGGTTGGACATAGCCTTGGGTGACATGGTTTAGTGGGAGGTATCCCTGTCCCTGGCAGGGGAGTTGGAACTAGATGATCTTAAGATCCTTTCCAGCTCTAACTATTCTGTGATTCTCCTCAAATGTAAGGAGAGTCTGAGATGTCCCTCCTAAGCCAAGCAAGCAGCTGCTTCCACTCCTGAGTTTCGGCAGGGTAGGACTCAGGTCTTTCTTTGAGCCCTTCACTGATCTACCCCTACAAACAAACAGTAACAATAAGGCAATCAAGAAAACAAAACTACAACAGACTTCTGCAGCCTAGCAATGCTTCTGCACCAGGCACAAGCCTTGCGAAAGTCAAGAAAGCAGTTTTCAGTTTTTTCCCCTGTAAATTTGTTTCAGTGAAGTTCTATCACAGGTATTCTTATCTCTGCTAAACCCAAACTATTTAAATTGCACATTCTTAGTAATTCATCAGTACAATGGGTAAATGACAAGGATCAGGTATGATTTGCATTGGATCAACAATTTTTAATATTCACTATACTCCTTGAGATTGTTCCTTGATTGGCTTGCTGTATATAACTGAATACAAATAGCTATCTTATATAAAATAACCTCAAATGAAGAACACAGTTTTTGCCATTTAAAGAAATTGGTGGGCAGTTTATACCCAAGTAAGCCATTAGCACACTGCAGTCCCTTCAGGCTAAAGTCTTTATCCATTTACAAACTGACTCATATAGATCTCATGTACAGACTATCATCTTTCCAGTAGAACAAAACCAAACCATAGCTCCAGAAATATTTGCAAAGAAGAAAAATAAACCCACAAAACCAACCACCAAATAAATACTTATTTCTTGTTTTCTCAGTGCTTTTGGTACTCATATGTTTACAAGGGTATGTAGTGATAGGAAAAGGGGGAATGTCTCTAAACTGAAAGAGGGGAAACTGAGATGAGACATTAGGAAGAAATTCTTCACTATGAGGGTGGTGAGTCCCTGGCACAGGTTGCCCAGAGAAGCTGTGGCTGTACCATCCCTGGCAGTGTTTGAGGCCAGGTTAGATGGGGCTGTGAGCAACCTGGTCTAGTGGAAGGTATTCCAGTATTTCTGGGAAGTTCCTTTTTAAGTAAAGGGTCAAGAGCCATCACTTCTCAGCTGACTGCAGGACAGCTGTGCTTTTTAACGCAGTCCTTGGCCATGGATGCTCTAGTGATCCAGGCTCATTAACTAGAAAGATATGTCATTATTACAGCAGGAAACAGACTGAAACATTTAAAACTCAATTAGTGACAATGAAAGCACATGGTAGGCTGCAAAACTCAGCTTTTCTGTTGAAACAAAACTTTAGTAGAAGAAACAGAGAGCACCGGCCTCTTTTCAACTTCAGTTTACTGGGATAACAAGAAATATTTTTCTATTGTAAATCACAACAGTAGAAGAATTTATTGGATAACTCAAAAAGACTGTTACTACTTCCTGTAGCCTCACTTCAGTTTTTCACTTATGTACAGCACTCTGATATTGATTACTGGCTGACACAGTTTGAGTTGCTCATCAGCATGAAGTCTTTTTGTTATCATTTGTAAAACAGAGAAAGCTATTTCATACAAGAGTGCATCTTGGGTTTTAAATTATATTTTAATTCACTAAGCCTCTAGAAACTGAAAATTCACTTTTGGAATTGTTGAAGGATACATTCCTCAAAGCAGAGAAATAGTGTAAATGATGGCAGAAAAGAGGAAAGCACTAGGTGTAAGAGGGGCATCTTATGAGCTGGAGAAGGTCACATTACCTGTCCCCTAAATTTCTGCCACAGATAGATCATCCTATACACAAAATGGTAATTTTCTGCACTCAGAAGGAACAAAAATAAAGAAATAAAACCAGGAAAAACAAGAGAGGCATGTGGCTGTTTCCACAGAAAACCATCAGGAAAGTGAAGCGGAAAGTGGCAGCCCCATAACACAAAACCAACACGTATGAGGCTGCAAAACAGCATTAAAGTTTAATCATCTCTCCAAGCCTTTAAACTCTGCTGGCGTCCTCCAATTTTTGTACTCTACCTATCAAGAGCAGATGCATCAGCTCAGGCGAACTTGGTGAGTCAAGCATCCCATGTAAGAGAGAGCAAATGGCCTCACCACTAAAAAGGCATCATCCTCACTTTCACTGGCTTTATGCACGTTTAGCATCACAAGTTGCACATTAATGATGGCACTACACCAACTGGTGTGGAGCCAAGTCATCCTGCCCTGTGCTGCCTGTCTGAGCAAGGACCAGAACAGACAGCCAGTAGGTTCAGGTACTGCTGAAGAACAGCTTTGTTTAAAAAACAAAAATACTTCTTCAGAAAGGTTTTGTGCCATTAGTTTCTCAATGCATTGTAGTCACAACACAGAACAGCTGTCAAATGTTAGGTGGCTATTTTATAATAAAGGCAATATCTGCTGACAACACTGAAAATTTGCGTTTAAGGATTGTAAAGGACAGTGTCAATAGGGTGTAGAGGTAAGCATCACACTATGCTGCGTAGCCACAGTTACATTAGTCACTAAATTAAGCAGGTTTTAAACCTATAACACAATATGCTAAACCCTCACCTCAGAAACTCAAGCCAGTTCTTCTCTCTCCTCATTTTGGCCTTATTCAATTTCTCCATTCAAACCTAATTCTCTTTCTCTACACATCTGGGGGAAACAGTTTCTGCTGTATCAGATGTACAGAAAGCATGCCTGATGTTAATACTGCAGGCATGAGAGCATATCTGAGAGTCAGACAAATTATTTGAAAAGGATTTATAGTATTCCTGATTGAAAAGGAACAATGTAAGTCAGAAATCACAAGACCTAAACAAAACCTCTTTGCAAGTTGCCAGGGCATGAACAAGAACTAAGGAAGACAACCAGACTACAACCTATTTTTACAACTAATTTCCAAAATGTGTCATTAGATCTTCATGCTTCGCCTTACCTGCTCATCTTAACGGTTTACCCTTGGCAGGGTGACAACAAAAGAGAATAAAATGAAGAGAAACAAATCCACTGAATTCAAGCCCACAGACACTTAAGTCAACTTTTGTTTAGAGAGCAGAAGTTCACAGCTCAAAATAAAATCTGCCACACAGCACAACAAACAAACTTTAGGACAGCCACACTATTTTACTTGGAATAGCAATGATTATGCTGAGGATGACTAAAACTCCCAAAAGGACCTGAGACACTGCAAGAAACATCATCTACAGATGTGAAATGAAAAAACCATAGGGTCAGATTTTATTTTTCATTAAGTAAAGCTTTATCATCAGTGGCATCATCCACAAAGGATTAAGTATGTGGATTAAGAATTAGGCAGGATGAGCTGTTACAAACTGAAGACAGACCAGGAGACTGTACAACTGAATGGAGAGCTCATAGGGATTAACCTTCACCTCAAAGTGCCTTTGCTTGACCACTGTGCCACTCTAGTCCATGGATAGACATCCAAGCCATATTAGAGATCCACAGCAGTTAACCTTCAAGAGTAGAGAAACTCCCTGACAACCAAGGTAAATTAGCCCATATAAAGCTCCAGGCTCTGCAATCAAGCTCATCTGCTTAGCCAGTGACTTCTGGTTTCTTTACAGCCAATCACTGCAACTGCAGGTAGGAAGAAAAAGATTTGCAGGTGCGAGTTTTTTCTTAGTAGGTGAGGGCAGCCATGCTGAGGGAGGCACCTAGCTGGAGAGTTTGGTGAGGGGGAATATTCTGGTTTCATTCCCACCCATACTTTGCCCTTTGAAGAACAAATACAAGTTTAAGCACATGGTCCAGAGCAGATTGCCAGCAAATCAGCAAACACCAAGCAAGCATGTAAGCAATGCCTCTCTCTCTTATGAAATACTACCCCAGTAACACCATCTTCATGGAAATCTGGGCAGCGTTACTGAATGCTGCCCTTTGCAGCTCACATTGCTCTCGCATGAAAATCTTATCACACATTCTCTAAGATGCAGAAGAATCCCATTAGCATCTCTACTAAAAGGGCTTTGAAACCAAATCTTGCAGTTAACAAGCATGAAACATCAACCACAAAACACATCTAAAATGCTTTTGGTTTCCCTGGAGGATTTTGGCTTCCCCCCCCCCGCCCCGTGCTGTTTCTTGCTTAACAGCAAATGAAATAATAAAAAATGGTTCTGATAATTAAATGCCTCCAATGTGTTTCTGGAGGCATTCATTTCTTTGTGCTTGCCTACAAGTAAAATAACTGCATGGTATGCTGCAGCAGTTTATTCTTCAGGAGTACTGGTTATGTACTTCCTCAGGAAAGGAATGCAACAGATACTGACATATCTCCATTGATTTGATCATACTAAAACAAAGAGATATTAACACAACACAAATTACTATATAATAAAATGTCCCATATTACAAGAAAAACAAGAGCTGTAAATAAAATGTGCTACTCTTCTCCTGAAGATAATCCCTAATTATAAATACTCCGAAGCCTAAAGCAATTTCAGCAAATCCTTGTTCACTTCTAAGACATAACTCACTTCTTCATGCAACAAATCACTTCTAGATGGACTCATAAAGAGGGCTGGGTAGACTCTCCTGGCTTTCCAAAACAAAAGCTAGAAAAATCAACAAAAGGTCACAGAAGACAGCATGTTGCCTCATGCCTCCAAGCACATGATGAGTCAGGCCACTATAAGTGACAAGGAAAGTTTAAATACCAAAGAAAACATCTCTTCTTCCCTAATAATAGTGTAAAAAAAGCTGTTGTGACCTTATGATGCTGAGTGTTGCAAGAGGAGAAAATAATTTAAGTCTGTTTTCATGAGTTTTTGACAAAGTTTAGAAACATGCAATGACTTTGGGCACCTTATGAAACTAATGAAAATGCTTCAGAAATATCAATGTCCATCTTCTTACTAATATAAATTAAAAGTAATTACTGTTACTTAAAAGTCAGCAATCTTACAATGAAGTTTCTCTTCTATTTTCCATCTTACTGAACTCACCAAATTAGTACCATAGCTGCTATTCACTTCATACATACTTCTCCATGAGCTGCAGAAAGCTGACTACCTTCCCAGCTATGACAACTCTGCATCTTTCTAGTTCATGGCAAACATATGGTACTAAACCAAAAAAAGAGCACAGCACACTTGCAGCAATGAATCTATGTCTTCTTCAAATCAGCTCCCTGTAGTTCAGCCCTCCAGTGTTTAACAGCAAGGTTTATATCCTCAGCAGGTTATGTTAATAGCACTGCATTTCCCATATGGGAAGAATATGGCTGTGAGATCAAGAAGATCTAAAAAATACAATTATTGGTTTGAGTAAGCCACCAAAGTGTTACAATATCTTAATGGGAAAAAGCAAAAATCACTTCACACAGATGCTGAGTGATCCACAAGAAATAAATCTTTTTCTTTTTTTTTTTTCTTAAACTCCCAAATTGATAGCATTGTTTTCTAGCACAAATTGTTGCTATTAGTCACAGAAGCTTTTTTTCCCCCCATATATTTATTTATTTAGTCAAGTTTCTCCAGCCAAGAAATCACAGGCATGTAACCTCATAGGCAGGGAGAACAGATGGATGTTCCCAACAGGTTCTCCTGTATCCCCAGCTCATCCTCCTCTTCCCAGCACACTCTATATTCTTAAGCGATGAGATAGAGGTTTGGCTGCCAGCACTACTACACGGGCTCAATTTGCAGAGTGCCCACTCCAGTTATCTGGCCTACTCGGCCATGTCACAGGTGCCAAATACTGATGAATTACGATGTTCAGGCTGCTCTGCTCCTCTGCTGACAATGCACTAGTACTTTCACTGGATAGGTATTGCCAACAGGAATCTTGCCACATGCAGTACAAAGGATGGACTGTAAGATTTTCAAAGAGCAATGTTCTGTTTTAATTCTGCTTCAAATATAGCTCCGTGCTAAAACCTTGCACTTTCTTTCACACCAGAATGCAACCACAGAGCTGCTTAATTTCCCTTGGGGTTTTTCCAAGGCATGCAGTACAAGGCACAAGTGGGCTCACATGTTCAAGTAGGACATCATAACAATCTTTTTTACAGGAGTTGGCTTCCTGTTAAATTCCTATCAACTGCATATCAATTTGAGATACATAAGGCTAATGCAAACTATCAAAGGAAAAAGCAAACCAAACAAAACACCACAAAAACCAGAACGTAAGGGATGGGGTAAATTCAAGCACAGTCCCCAGCAACCTCATGTGCAAAGCTACACAATCAGCAATTCAGCAATCATAACCCAGGGTTTCAGCTCAGGAGCTCATATAAAGAGACAAACCTAATGAAGAGCCAGCTGCAAGATGTCTGGGTTGCACTGGCAATCAGCCTATGATGCTGACTCTGCCTGGGGGAGAGGCACGGACAGGCAGCAAGACTTCAGGGGCATCAGGGGAACTATAAATTCACACCTAGTTTGTGTGCTTATGACCTTTCTCTTGGCTCTCTATTTAAATCACAGTTCTCAGAATTACAAGCTCAGGCACAGACGTGTACCTTGTCTATGCTGTAATTTTAACTGCACTAGTAGGGGCTCCCTAGTTTGTACTACACAAGTGAAACTGAAGTGGGGCAATGAAGCCTAAAGATGACTGTACGGCTAAAGTTATCCCAGATGTATGCCATAAGTTAATGTCCCTGTCCCTTGTACCAATGCTATACTGCAAAGATTAAGTGTAGCAGTATATATCTGGTCTGATATATACAGCCTCCATGCTGCAAAACCTGACAAAATGTCTTATGGACTTCTGCTTGTAATGCCTCCAATGACTTAACTAAAATTTACCATAGAATAAAATTTCAAACCTCTTCAGTATGCCAGCAGTGGAATACTGCTTAATGAAGCAGAAAGCTCTCAACTCTGCTGGTTTTCTTCCTAATTCTGCTCCATGTCCAGTGAACTCCTGTAAATCAGGCAGAAACACCAACTTCCACCAGCACCTACAGCTGGAAGTAGTTATAAGAACAGACTTATGCTTCCTAATTTTCAGGATACTGAAGCAAATTTTCTGTGCTTTCAAGATCTGTTGTTCTGCAATAGGTCCTATCTTCACCCTATTCTAAAGATATTTTAGAGCTATTGAAAGGATGGGCTTTTGAAGTTATTTCTGATAACCTACATATACTTCCTTAATTATTTTTTTAATATATTTTGATTTTCTTTTTTTGACAGTCAGTTGTTTTAAAACTTAAAAGAAACCAACTAGAATTCTGGGTCATGCATTAAAAAAAAAAAAACATGTGGCTACTTCTGCCCTAAGATTGCTTTCTGCAGCCCTCAGAGGAACATAACCTAAAGACCTTCCAGTGATACCAACTACAAAAAGAATTAATTTGTGCACTGATAACATGCCAGTTGAACTATGCCTATCATCAGAATTCAGATGCTTTTTCCTACAGAAGTACCAGTTCAAGTCACAAGCACATACACAGGTTAAATGTTTTAAAATAAGAGATGCCCCCCACCTTTAATCAGACATAAACACTTAATAATGACTTTTTAGAGGCCTGCAATACAGGATTGAAGGGGATCAAATCCCACTTCACGTTATCAAATCCCACTATCTTGGCAGTTCTGCTTATGAATCCTTTAAAACAAAGCAAACCCAAAACACAAAAAAAAAAAAACAAAAAAAACCCAGTTCAATTCCCTTTTTGTCCTTATTAATTCTAGTGGAACCCTTCCAGAACATTTTTACTCTGAAGATGAGGAAGTTTTCTTCCCATCTGACTTATCTTTAACAAAGATAGGTGATCATTCCTTCTTGTACTGACAGTGACTTTTAAAGAAAAGTGGTCATTTTTCCTCTACCTTTTTCCCTTCAACCTTTTGTTTTCAGTGTGGCCCCTTCTACCACTGCTGCACCCTTCATCCTTGAAGCATTTTCTCTATATCCACTTCTGTTTAATCTCATCTTCAATACAACCAGGAATACTTGTGTTCTTCCACACAAGTTTCACCACCAGGGTTTTGAACCACACACTGATGAAAATCACCTCAGCACTTCCCTGTGTTTATTAGAAATGCCTTTTCAGACAGGATGGAATTTGTCTTTTTAACACTTATAGCCATTCTGTAATTCACTATCAAAGCCAGGACTTTATCCTCCACAGACAATCAGCTCCACATACAAAACTAAGAATTTCATCCCATTTCTACTACTGCGACCTTTAATACATTCCAGTTCTTCCCTCATTTCCAGCCCTTGTTTATTGGACAGTGCCTCCCACAAAGGATCCTCAGCGAAATTTATTAGCATGCACCCAGTCCCTTATGCCAGGGTAATTAATGAAAATATTATGTACAATTTGTCTCTTGATCAACCTCCAAGCCTTCTGGAAAGAGACACTTCCTTCAGCCGTGCTCAGGCCACCTCAGCTTAGCATTACAAAGTAGACAGTTTTGGTGAGAATAGCAAGCCTGGTGACCTCAGTGATGACTAGATTACCTAAGGCTCCCAGCCTACACCCAAGCTCTGATGCAGGCAGTCAGCCCTAGAATAAACTGACCACAACATTAAAAAGGAAGATCTTTACCCTAAGTTATGGCATCCTATGATATTCTCTTGGGCTTACCTGTTAACCCCAGTGCTAAATTCCATCTCAGAAAGATGTAACTTAGCAGCCTTTTCTATTGCTGCTGCCCTTCCTCAGAGCCATCATTATCTGCACATGCAGATAGGCAGCTGCACCTGCATCTGGAAGGAATGGAGCAGACAGTCCTGCAAAACATAATCTATCAGCCATTACATTCTGACCAACTTCCTTGCTTCTCCCCTGCTACCAATTGAAAGGGAAATCATTTCACACTTAGCAGAAATGCCATAGCCAGCTTTGTAACGGATCAACCCAACTGCCAAACTCCTACTTATACACATTCCCACCCTAACTCTGCAATCTGTCACCAATATTGCCCTTAGTGTCCTGTCTTTGATTGAGATGCCAATTGTATCCAAACAACAAAAGAGAGATCACACAAGTGTGTTCACTGAAAGCAGACAATACAATCAAAGCAGTCATTGCAAAATTGCTGGGTTATCCTCCCCTCAGTACATGCCTTAACAACGACTTATCATCAGGATAAAGCCTGTAAGAGGTAGCACTGCATCATTTCTGAAACTCTAGGTAAGAAACCTGTAATTCACAGTGCTATTTACAAGCCACAAAGGTAGATAACCTCCAGTACCTAATGTCAGCATGAAAAAGCATCTATGCACAGCAGGCTTTAATCATACTATAGGAAACAGAAGATGGAACTGCAGATACATAAATTGCTTTTACAGGTCATTACAAGACAGGTTTACCCTCCCCCTAATTCCTCTTAGGTGCTGATGCTCTTGCAGTCACACAACACAACAAAGCCAGCTGTGCTCATGTCTACACGGCTGTGCTGAGTTACTGGCTGGGCTTAAAACATGACACTTGGCTTTTTTTTCCCCCTCTTTCTTTCACACATGCTGTTTGGACCTTTAAGTCAGGACTGCAGGAGTCAGTATCACATTGCCTCCAGAACTGCCAAGACATTTATTACCCAAACACCATGCCTTAAGTTTCAGCCTCAGAGCCACAAGCGTGAATAGAACCAGAAAGAACACCTACGCATCATGACACAAATTAAAACCACAAGAAACTAATTTCTAGACTATTAGAGGGTTCAATCACTCTCATAGACACTGTCATAAGCCAGACTGGCATCAACATCTCATCTCTGGTAGAAACTTCAAGTTCACAGGACTCAGCTGACACACAAGGGTCGCTCTTTCAGAGGGGTAAGAGACAGTGTCTTCTTCCTAAGTCTGGACTCACTAGCTTTATTTTGTTACACAAGTGCAACATCACCAACAAGTGTTATTTAATGAAAATCAAAGAGAGATAATATGAAGGTTTGAACTGGCTTTTCTTGTCCTTTGTGATGTTCAAAGCACAAATTCTGCTGCTTCTCAAGAAGTGTCCACCTGTGTATCAGGTACATGTGCTATCTCTTTCCATCTTCCATTCTCCTCCTCTCTCCCCCTCATCATACCCTGAGAAAAGATGTCAAGTCATATGAAATAACAAACACATTCTCCTTTGGAACAAACAAACCCAGACCATAGAATACCAGTTCCTGAGTGCTCACACAGTCATATTGAAAGCAAAGGCCAAAGTCATTTTAAAACCACATTCAAAAGCAAGAGCAACACACAGTAAAAGAATTTATAAACCTCTTTAATTAAATTTTATTTGAAAATAAACATTAAATATTTCTTTAAATATTAATTTTAATTTTTGTCAATTTGATTAAATATTGTTTAGATTAAAAAATAGGTATCTTCACTTTGGGCTGGTAAATAAAACTGCAATATATAAACACTGTCATTAAACTTTTTGACGGGTAATGTAGTACAATAAGCATTGTGCCCCAAATGCTGTTTAGCTCAAATTCTTACACCGATTACTTAGCATCAATTACTACACATAAGCAAAAAAAACCCACCAAAACCCTACAACAACGGAGGAAACAAGAACTAGTGGGACAGACTGATTTGTGAAGCAGATACTGCCTTTTACTAGATGTCTGCAGGGAGCTTGGCATAATGGTACTGGCAATCTGATTAGCATGGCTCACTACTTCTTTTATTAAATAATAATCTACAATAATGAACCCTCAGATGATAGAGATTAAATAATTCAATATTACAGTAAAGTCAGGTGGCACTAAACACATGATCAGATTTAATTCTTCGAAGAGATTCTAGTGTGTGTTAACTGATCATCAGGACTGTTCTCTGAATTCACTGCTCCACGTCAGCTGTGTGTATACACATCACATCAGGGATGCTAATGCCTATCACTTAATCTCATTTCTGCTATCTTTCTGACATAGTGACACATACAAACACATAGCAACAACCCTCCCCTGTAGTGGATATAGGCAAAATTACACCCACTTATCAGCTCAAGCTCTCCTCTCCTTTGCATGCAGCCAGATAGGAGCCCCACGCCAGTGCAGATGTTAAAGGTCTTTTCAGAAGGAGAAATGGATCATCTCAGTGCATTCACAAAAAGCCCCAAAGGAAGAAGCATGCGTTTCTGCATTGCCTTTTGCCCCACAGCCAATTGCCTTTTGCCAGTCATATATAGTCAGATAAACAGGGACTGCAGCGATAGAACAAGGGGTAATAGGTTCAGACTTAAACAGGGGAAGCTTAGACTGGACATGAGGAAGAACTTCCTGTAAGGGTGGTGAGGCACTGGAATGGTTTGCCCAGGGAAGCTGTGAATGCTCCATCCCTGGTGGTGTTCAAGGCCAGGCTGGACATAGCCTTGGGTGACATGGTTTAGTGGGAGGTATCCCTGCCCATGGCAGGGGAGCTGGAACTAGATGATCTTAAGGTCCTTTCCAATCCTAACTATTCTATGATTCTAAGACATGTTCCTTTTTGGCTTTTGTTACTAGCTGAGTTTCCATCTGCTGTCATGCTTTCAAACCCTAGCTTCTTACTACAGAGATATTAACACACTTGCCTGCTTTCATAGCCTATTCTCTGAGACGCAAAACCATTCCTCTTAGAAAGGACATCAAAGTCTCCCAATGGTAAGCAAGATAGAGATGTTCTGAAGGACATGAAAGAAATAGATAATGCAGGCAAGCCCAAATTTCTTATATATGGGCCTTTCAAGCTGTGCTCATATGTCTGCCAAAGAGACATGAAGTTTCCTCAGAGACCAAGAAAAAGATGCTTCCATGCTGAGAAGGGAACCACCAGCATTTTGACACAAGATACTGTTACATTATCTGCAGCAAATTCTGCAGTTTAAAGAGCACAACAGAATGGAAAGAAATTCCTCAAATAAATGAATGAGTGACTGCAAAAGTGACTGGACACTGCATACAGTGAAGGAGAAAACGTGAAGAAAACAAGATTTTTCAGGGCTTCCTGTAAGGCCAGAAACACAAGTATTCTTTTTACATCTATTCACACACCAGATGTTCAGCAAACCACATATTTACTGGTTTGTAAAGGGAAGAGGGCCATGGCTTTCAAAAGTGGTCATCTTTTCTCACAGTACTGTTTCACAACTCAACAGGTAAAAGCAGGGAATTAGCCTCAAGCAGAGTTATATATTTAAAATCCATTCTTGCCTGCTGCTATTCAAGTATTTCTCTGTATTCTCCAAGAAATAATTCGGTAAATTATGTTCTGCCCCATGTTGACCTGACTATTTTTCATCTGTGAATTCTGTGCTGTTCCTGTTCTGCTTTTCAGGCAAGCTCAGGCAGCAGATTGTCCTGCATGGTCTGGCACCATTAGATTGCACTCTGCAATCCTGCATTTCACTCTCCTGGAGAGAGCCATCTGCTCTACAGGTTTTAGATGCTGACCACCTGGGTGGAAGCAACTTCATTAAAAATGGGAAGAAAAAAAAAATTAAAAAAGATTATTAAAAAGTTCTGTTGCACAGTATTATTTCCACTTACTTAGAATGTAAGTGTATAACAAAAGTATTCTGTGTTTTTAAAAGTACAATGCATATACAGTTCCTGGTTATTATCGTATCTAGTAATCAAGGAGTTCTTGCTTTTATTATTTTGTTCCAATACAGTGTGTTATTTCACAGTGCCTTAAACTGCTGCATAAATTTGATGGATCCTTTCACACAAGCAACATTGACTTCTAGCTGGAGCAGATACCTAGAAAAGCCACAAGAATGCTTTAAACTCATTTAATAAGGAAAAGGCAAGAGTGAAGTTGGAGCAGGTAAACAGAAGAATTACATCAAAGAGGAGGAATTAAGAGGGAAACTATCTTTTTTTTTTTCCTAGATGAAAAACATAAACAGCGTATAAAAACTATGAGCTGGGAAGTTCCTCATTAATCCAGTCAACATATATGAACAGGGAGCTTTTCAAAACCTTTTAACAGCTACCTGATTCTGTCCCTTGCAAATCTATTTCAGTGGGATGAATCAAAGACCTAGGCAAAGTATATCCTATAAGTCTTTGGCTACAGACAGCCCATTGCATACATTATTACACACAAATCCCCAAGGCAGGTGGGAGGGTACAAGAAAATTAGCTCAACTCTTCAAATCCTACCATTTGCTTGGGTGTTGTTTTCTGAGAGCTCATAATCCTTTCCAATTTACCACTTAAACCCCAGAAATCTTCTGCTTTCTAGAACACTACTGTTATTTGTTTTGCTTGTTTAACACTGCTCCTCTGAATAGTAAATAAGCAAACTACACATTTCATCCATATCCTGTTCCCATTACACTTTAAAGGAGTACTCCATATGAGGCAGCTCCTGCAACAGCCTTTCTGACAAACATCAAATTAATAACAACTTCCTGAAGAATAAAGCATCAAACCTCACCATGCTCCAAGAGAATGCAAAAGGTCACATCACATAGTTTCCAAGGTTTTATAAAGTATGGAGTTTTTAAGTGCTCAGCTTGAAGATTAGAGCAATGTATCTAGCCACTCCATAAGCAAACATGTCCTGCTGTTCCCAGAAGTGAGCATTTCTTTCAAATTCATTTCCAAAGCAGCATCTAAACCAGGTCACTTTTTAACTCTTGATCTCTGCTGGTAAGAAGCAGCAGTCTGAACAAACAGAACTAATAAAACACATATACAGAGAGAAATGCCTAAGTGCTTTAACAAGCACAATAAAAAATAGTGGTTAAATACCACTGAGGGGTTCATCTGTTCTGAAACGACTACATCAAACACTGTAAAATACCATTTGCAATCTCTTGACTGCACTTAACCCCAATGTTAAGGAAGGCTAATAGCAAGATGCCAAAGAGCAGTACAACGAGGCATGTTTAGACTAAGGAAGAAACACATTGACCTCATATTCTTCCCAGGTCAACTGCACAAATAAAATTGTTCTGCACTTTAGAATTAGCTTTCCTTAGAGAACTTCCAATTAGTTTATTAACCAATAAATTATGTTTTCCACTGATTACTATGAACCCACCCTTTTGCCCTTCCACTGAAACTGTTAGATGAAGGTGCAGTGCCACCAGCACAATCACAATAGTCATCAGCCATCATTGCAGCCCCTATAGCCACTGGCACTGAAGGCTGACAGCTCAACCCAGCTACCACAGGCTTAACTCAGCCTAGCAGAAATAACCACTTTCTTATCCTGTAGACAATTCAGTGACAAAAATTATCATAACAAGAAGTTGTTCAGTGCTACATAACTACAGGCACCCTGAATTGTGTTAGGGACCAATACAAGCGGTCACTTCCATAGTTGATGTTGCTGCAAAGCAAAAAAAAAAGCAGCTGCCTATGAGCTGCTAATGGTAAGAACAGCAAACAGCTGCCAAGAGCAATTGTTCTGTCAAAGCAGTATATAATAAGCTAACAAATAAAATAAGGAATGGAAAAGGCACATTAGATTCCAGAAAAAGTTGCTACTAACACAGGTATCAACACAGTGTTAATGCCTAGTTCTCTCTGATTTTTATTGCTACATACTGTAGCTACTTCATGGAATAAATAATTAAACAACACACTATAGCTTTCCCTGACTTACAGAAACACCAAAGTAGGAAAGCTGTACAGAAGCCCTGGGACAAGTAACCTAAATATCTGCTTCGACCTTACTTACAAAATTAAGAGACACCTAAAAAGGTGCTTTCTTGAGAAAATATTTGCAACAAAATGATAATAAGCAAATAAAAGCACAGCTCAAAGCTGTGCTGTCAGAGGAGAGATCTGTGATCTGCTCTGTCAGAGTGCACATGGGTACACAGCCCATAAGCTGTCCCTGAGATCAGAGCCTCCTATATAAAACTCATCTCAGCAAATACTCTGCCTAGTTATGAAATCTTCACTACAGTGACATTCATCACTCAAGATTAACAGCAGTCATTTGCTAAGCAGAGAGCCAAGCTTTACATTTCCTTTGAGAACTGCAGCAAATGGTTCTTATTTCGAAAGCCACCCTGAGTAAACAAATTAGAAGTTGATTCTTCCTAAGTTAGGATCAGAAAACACACATGCCCAACTACAGAGAAAAAGGTCTTTCAATATCCAAATGCAGTGGAAAAAAATGTCCATTTAATATCCCTTTAAGTGCAATACTACACTAGATATTTCAGTAGTGTCACATCTGTTATTGCAGTCTACCCTGGATGTAGTGTCTAAAATCACTACATGGAAGTATTATTTCAGCACTTGTAGTATTACTATGAGCATTACCAAAGATAGACAAACTGCATTTCATACTACAGGATATGAGAAATCAAAAAGAGACCTAGAAGTTTCAAGTCCAGCCGAGGGCTAATGTAGTTTATCTGGGAAAATCGAACGATACAATGGGCTGTTAAAAACTACACTGAGAGCAATGGGTGGTGGAACTTTCAAACATTG
>JASSUY010020257.1:0-14298 GCA_032466535.1 Forpus xanthops
CTTCCTCTGCACTTGTTCCAACAGTTCCATGTCCTTTTTATGTTGAGGACACCAGAACTGCACACAATATTCCAAGTAGGTCTCATGAGAGCAGAGTAGAGGGGCAGGATTACCTCCTTCATTCTGCTGATCACACTCCTTTTGATGCAGCCCTTTATACTGTTCAAAATTTGAGCACTGTGGAGGAAGCTGAGGTCTGAATTACATAGCCAATTTTCATCCCTGTCTTGAAGATGAACTATGCCCAAATTTGGGTTTCGAAATTCGTTGCACTATGTCTTTCTATGGTTTTAAACTGTTAAAAGCATGGTATGCTTAACTGTATGGATTAAAACTGTTGCCTCTAGGACAATCTATACATTCCAGTAAGTCAAGAAAAACCTTAAACGTCTGATGTGAAAATCCTTTTGCATCCCATAATTTCACTAAGAATCAGCTCTTTTTAAAGAGCAAGTGTATATAGAGCCAGAGACAATTTGCCTATTTTTTAATGTCATTCTTTTAGCTGGAATGACCCCCAAAAGCCTTGGTGGGAAAATTTCCTGAAAAAGACACCTATAATGTTCTACCCCACACCCATTCACAAACAAGTTCTCTCCAAAAATAGAGAGGATAAATGAGAACTTTTAATCTTCCTTCAATCTTTTTAGTCACCTCTAAAGTTAGTCAGCATAATTTTCAAATGCATAAACTAACTTTTCTCTCTTGTCAATAATCACTCCTTGAAATTTCCCAGAAAAAAAACAAGCAAACAAAGCAAGCAAAAAACCATACAGTAGTTGGAATCTTCTGCCGTTTCTCAGTTTTTGTAGGTGCAGAGGCCAGAACTGCGGTTTCTGCAGTCTGCAGCTACCCTTTCTGTTCTTATAGAGCATAAGGCGTGAAGTTTAGCTGAAATTGAGACTGCTCTGAAAGCCACAGGAGCCCTGGCTTGAAAAGAAAGTTTCCATGACATTCATGTCATTTACATGTTATCCACGGCATTGTAGATACTCGGGCTGTGTGACTCACACTGCCTGAGAAATCAGTTGTCACTAAATCCAGAAAGAGACAGATAAATCTTTGGGATCCTATGCGGTACTGCTGATAGAGTTGTCAGCTCTGCAATGTTGTTGAATCCCACCATTACTAGCACAAATTCAACTGAAATGTTGGATTAGTTTAACTGCTATTACATAGCATATGTCCAGTGCAATCTTGTTTATTAATAAACATTTAATAATTAAATGCTGAGGATTTTCAGTATTGAATTTTTGAGTTTCCCATCTCATTCTGAGTAAGAATATTATTTTTCTAGAAAAAAATCCATCTCACATAAAATTTCAATTTCCTCATCACTTTTTGAAAAACACATTTAGAACTTTCTATCAGTATCATGGTTTAAACCCAGCCTGTAACTTAGTACCTCACAGCCACTCAGTCGACTCTCCTTTCTCTTCCTCCCACACTGGCAGGATAAAAAGGAGAACCGAAAGAGCATAAAATCCATAGATTGAAATAAATACAGTTTAATAGATAAAGTAAAATATAGGGAATAGCTGGATGCCCTAAAGTAACACATAATAAGAGATGTACAGAAAACTCATGCCTTTTTGAAGTGGCAGCTGAAGACCCAGGAGAATCTCTTAGGACATCAGCAATAGTATTAAATCCTATCTGTGGGCACCTGAATAAATTCCTCAATGCCATATAAGTTATTGATTTGTGCTGTCTCACAATCACCAGTTAATGTCTGAAAAAGAGACAGAAGAATCTTTCAATGACTTTATTCAAATACAGGGAGATTCCACTGGGACATTGCAGTGTCTTTCAATTCACTCAGAGGACACAGCCTCTTTTAACCTTATCCACCTGTCCACATGCAGACCTCTCTCTTTTTCCATTGGCTAAGGCACCTGGGATATACAGACTTCCCAATACACTTACTATAAGTTCTTTCTCAGTATGTATCCTTCTTCACTTCATGGCCTTAAACTTTCCAGTTTTGCAACATTTTGCTATTTGTTGATAACACTCTTTTTGTGAAGGCACAGCTGTTTGCTGTTTACACAATTTCCCTGACCTATGTAAAGACATCCTTATTCCCTGTTTTCCTAACTTCTCTAATTTGTTTGTAAAAACATCCTCATTTCCTCTTTTTCCAACTTCTCTGATCTATTTCTAAAGACATCCTCATTTCCTGTTTCCATCCCAAATTGGTTGTCTTAAGATACGTACCTAATGTTAATAAATCCTCTTTTCAGTATCCTGAAAAAATATAATTTTGTTTATTTTTCACAAATCTAAAACAGATAATTTTCTCAAAATATGAATTCTATTTTAACATAAGAGGAAAAATGAAGAACATTTGCAAAATTTTACAGCTTCCACATGAATATCACAGATTATCAGTCTGTTTTAAGATCTGGGCACAGTTTCATAGAGGTTGAGGACATTTCCTCAGTTAAAGCTGCCATTAGTAAGTAAACAAGACATTTGTTGCATCTTCTTCAATTTTGATAGCATATCAAATTATTTTGGCACAACAAATTACAGTGCAACATTAGCAGGATAGAATGTCTATAAACATGAAGGCTAAATAAGGATAACAAGAGCACCATGGTAAATTCTAAAAAGATATGTAATCAAACGATCATTGATGCAGTTCATGTATGCACTGACACTGGATAGTATGCCTTTATTCAGTGACAATTTGTTGTAAGTAATTGTCTCAAAAAAGTTCTCACTAGGCATGTCATGGGTTCAGCAGCAGCACACATTTTTTCTTTTCGTAGTAGCTGGTGCAGCGCTGTGTTTTTGATTTTTGGCTTGGGAACAGCGCTTATAACATGAGTGTTTATAGTTATGGCTTAGAATGTTTAGGCTAGCCAAGGACTTTCTGAGTGTCATGCTCTGCCAGGGAGGAGGGGAAGCCAAGAGGAAGCTGGGAGGAAGCTGACACAGGGTACCTGACTCAAACTGACCAAAGAGGTATTCCATACCACAGCACATCATGCCCAAGATGTAGAACAGAGGGCAGAGACCCAGAAGGGTGGGTGGTGCACAGCGTGGTCGGGCTTGGTATCAGGTGATGGGGGTGCACTGTTTGGTGGGGCTGGGTGAGCTGTAGTATTCTTTCCTTGTATTTGCCTTGTCATTATTATTATTGGTGGTAGCAGGAGTGATTTGTGTTATACCTTAGGTACTAAACTGTTCGAACCTCAACCTGTGGGAATTGCATTCTTTCAATTCTCCTCCCCATCCCTCCAGGACTGGGGAACAAAGAGGGGGGAGTGAGTGAGAGAACTGTTTGAGGGCCTTAAACCACGACAGGGCACATTCCCAATTAAGTGGGAGTTACGGCTTTTATCTCTTGGCCATTACCTCATTTGGGCAAATTGGCATCTGTTGCCTTTTTATTACCAATATATGTATAATTCCATAGCTGGCTTCCTGCAAATGCAAACATACGTCTTTGAAAATATATAGTCAGCTTTTTGAAGATCACATTCCACAGCAACAGTTGTCTTAGAAAGATTACTAAAAGCAGGATTTATCCTCCTATTTTTGCTTTACTTTTTGTGATTGTATCAGTTTCGCATGATTAGATTTAGAGGTAAAATAGTTCAAAATTGTGTTAGAGTGATGATATTCACTGTACAACTGAGTGAAAGTAGATTGTTGGATTAAACACTACACAAAGCCATTATTACGCGTTGCGGGGATTGGTGGGGAAAACCCAACACATAAATCAGATACTAACTGACACAGTAGACACTCCATAGATTACTAAAACCAATTAAACACATTAACATATCTTCACAAATGGAGCTAATATGAATGGAAATGTCAAGAGAGATTCATAATAAAAGACACTACCAGAAAGTCAAAAAAACCCTACAATATTTGCTATATTTTTCGTGTTTCTTACAGCAAAGTATCTCCTTGCTACAACACTTCAGATTTTGACAAGGGATCTCTTAAAAATAACACATCTGAAATTTTACTGTAAGCTGTATATTTATAAAAACAAACTCATTTTTTTTACAACAAGCTTGCTTGCTTGCATATTTTATTTTATTTTATTATTTTATTTTATTTTATTTTATATTTTTTTCTCTTTAAACTGAGTGTCTTTCTCTGGAAAGCTTGGAGAGACAGTTGACAGCAGATACGGAGAAATGAAGGCTGGCAACTATCTTAATTGACTAGTGCAATGTAATACTGTTGCCAGTTTTTATTTGCCAGAAATAGCCATAAGAATGAGGTCTAAAATATGTTTGTGAGAAAGACAATGTTGGCCAAAACAAGTAGAAGACTTTGTAAACAAAATTATGTGAAAACTTTGAGGATTCCTGGGAAAAGGACACGCTCATTATAGGAATATGAAAACCTTTTTGCAGTTAATGTAGAAAAAAGGTATACCACATGTTCCCAGATCTTAAGATTCCTGGCAGCTAACAGCTAACTTAGCTCTAGCAGAAACCAATATTGCACCATCCAATGAGTCTAGTGCAGTCTATGAACAAGGCTTTTGCAACATTTATGAGGGTTTCATTGTCTGTAGACACCATGACCTGAAGCAAGACCAAACCCAGAAACCGTGTGCCTACTTCTCCCCTGTCTAACAGATTAAAATTTAGGTAAGATCAAAGTTCTTGAGAATCAGAATAATTACAAGAATGCAACTGTTTCGACAGTTGTCAGATCACTTCTTCTGTCAGAAAACACAAATTCAAAGGTGAGTAAAACAGCCAGGAGTACATTATAAAATATAGATGAAAACTAAAAAAAGTAGCAAGTTTTGAGTTGATAGTAGTGGAGGCAGAATAATTTAATTGGACTTGATAAGGTTCAACCTGTAGGTTGTGAAATGTTGATGTGTCCAAGAGAAGGTACTTGTATTCATTTTCTGATGGAAGTTTTCCACTTGGTATATTCCATACATTTTTTCTCCTTTAGTTTCTTCCCAAAAATTTTGAACACTCTTCCTACTATGGAAGGCACATTCTTTCCTCCCATTCTTTTTTTTCCTCTTCAGTTTTGTATTAAATATATATATATATACTGATAATGCATATTTGTTTAGGCCAGAATGTTTCTTCTCACTACTATAAATGTCCTAGTAAACTCAGTGACCATAGAAAGATAACATTTAAAGCTATTTCAACAAATCATGGCTAGTTTCCTAAGGGATATTGTTGTCAAGTTTACAAGTTAAAATCAAAAGAACTTGCAACCTCTCTACACTTATTCTATTTTTAAACTATAGTTATTACATGAATTTAACATTTTTCAGTAATGTCTAAAATGGCTAAATGGTAGAAGAGTGCTATCCAAATTACCTCATTGCTCCTTATAAGCAAAGTTCTCCTTTAAGGAAACTGCAAGTTGTACCAGCCTTGGTGTAAAACCAGTGACATTTCTTTCTGTGTTGCCTGCCTTCCACTACTGATGTCACATTAGGATGACAAATAACATTCCTACTGCTTGAAAGCCAGCCATTCTCCCCATATTCTCAACATGTCTGAAATAAATCATTACACATCATATTACAGAAATTTATCTAGTTTTTTTTTTGTAAGTCCAACAGTATTTAAATTAAAGAAACATTAAGAAGGGTAAGTTTTTCCTCACAGACAGGGCCTTCAATTTTTATATGCATAGTATCACTAATTGTGAATGGCAAAATTGCTACACTATGAAATATTGTTTCCTTTAAGGTATTTCCTTAAAGAAATTTTTCATAACTTAGTTTCAATAAATCCTGTTATCTATTTCAGTGAAAAAATGTATAGAAAAAAAAAAAGTGAGCTGAACAGAATTGCAGTAATGGAATTCTGATATTAATTGCCGTTTTGGATGCAAATTTTATACTTACGTGATCTTCTGTCTACTATTTCAGATTTTGCTTATTATCTCTCGCTTTGGAGGTTGCAAGCATATGGATGTCTGAGGATTTTTCAACTGTTCTAATTTTAGTTACTGTATTTCACATTGGAAAGTATGTAAATTTGACAGTCCAGTTCTATTCTTTTGACAGACAGGGTACAAAAAAAACAACCACACAGTAGTTATATTGCATGTACAGTTTACTAAACAAGCACACTAAAGCAAATAAGCATGCTAATGCAAATTCTGTATATATCTGTATATATATAGTCAATAAGTATAATAAAGCAAATCATATATATATGTTTAAAGTATGGTGGAAAATCATCAGTGAATCAAATCATTGCTGCATAGAGAGAATAGTGAATAAGAAATACATCACCAATCATCACTGAATCATCATTCAGGCCCACACTTCAACCTGGGAAGCTCCGCTGTAGCTGGTGGTAGGAGTCTCAGGTAATTGTGAAAATTCCTACACTGTGCATCCACCTATAGGTGAAGCTCAGATTCAGCTGCAAGAGGGTCCCACTTTTGTACCTTTAGAAAAACAGCCAACTTTATGCCAGATCTGTAATTGTTTACTCGTGGGGCTGCACAGTTTTCTATGATCTCACTATTGTCCACGCTGAGTGTGTTGGCCAGACGTCCCAGTGAAGCCAAGAATGAAGGTCCTAGAACATCTGCAGCCCTGTGTTTTCCTGCCTCTTTCCAACAAACAGTCACGATGAACACACATATATACTCTACCAAATATACTTTGACAAAAGCACCCATAAACTTTGTTATGTATTTCAGCCATGAGAGGGAATCAACTCTCAGCTGGGCTCCCATCTGTTGCAAATAGTGATACAAAAGGAAATTGTGGAAGAAGGAAAAAGGGATGGAAAAGGTATTTCAGATAAACTTGACAAGATGATTTTTCCTAAAAGTTCTATATTCTATGGAAATTCTTGTCATCTTTATATGGGAAGTGAGTCATTCAGAAATATTTTGAAGTGTGTTTGCTACTGTTTCAGAGAAAAAAGTCTGACATCTGAGATCCACTTTATAGATTAGGTGAATGCAAGTAAGATATTTGAGAGGACTTTTTTTCTCTAATTCATATATATATGAAAAAAATATTCTCATAAATGAAGTTTAAAATTTTGTCACCAACTGTGATCTCAGAACCTTCAGTTCACTTCTGTTTAAGTAAGAATTCAAAAGTCTGAAATATGTAAAAATCAGAATGTATACAAAAGTCCAAAACCCATAAACTTAATATGTGCCTTCTTCAGAATTACCAAGTAATTTAATTCTGTATGTTTTAATCTTCAGTTTTCATGAATATGGAAAACAATTGCCCTGGGTTCAGCAGCAGCAGTCATTTATCTCCTTTAAGTAGTAGCTGGTTCAATGCTGAGCTTTCGACTTTCGACCTGGGAACAGCGCTGATAATGCCAGTGTTTATGATTTAGAATGTTTTGGTCTTACCAAGGACTTTTAGAGTCTCATGCTCTGCCAAGGAGGAGGGGAAGCAGGGAGGAAGCAGAAACAGGACACCTGACCCAAACTGACCAGAGGTATTCCATACCACAGTATGTCATTCCCAGGATATAAAAAACTGGGGGCAGGAACCCAGATGAGTTCAGTTCACGACCCCGTCATTGAGTGGTGAGCAGTTGTGTCCTCTTCCCTGGTATTTCCCTGGTTATTGTTGTTATTGGTGGTAGCAGCAGTGATTTGTGTTATGCCTTAGTTACTGGACTGTTCCTATCTCAACCCGTGGGAATTACACTCTTTTGGTTCTTCTCCACATTTCCCCCCCCCCCCCCGCCCGGAAGTAGAGGGGAAGAAGGTGGGAGGAATGAGTGGGAGGCCAGACTGATTTGCAGCATTGAAACTTGAAAACCAGAAAATTGGTACATAAATTTAAGTCTAGAAAAAAGTCCATATTAGCTGGGTGCTCATCTCACATATTTTTCCAAATAAATTTTGCATTTCAATGTGTCATTGAATATTTGCAATTTCTCAGTGAATTAACTCTTTTTAGTCTAATGTAATAGAACAGGGGACAAGGCTGTTTGTTGTCTTTTTTTTCCCCTAGGAATTCTGGCATTTGTCCAACAAGTTGTGACTTAAATGGGAGATATTTTCAGTAGATTTTATTATTATTATGATTATTTACAAAATAGCCACATCTGTTGACAAATCAGTTAAAACTAGTGTAATCACTACTTTTGATTGCACCTTTCCATTAGTGTTTGAAACACCTATTCATGACGTGTCATTTATATATTGAATTCAAAGAGATTATTAATGCAGTTAAAATTTCACATTTTTCTTTGAAGGCTACAATTTAGTAATATGCATAATTTTATTAATATTGATTTGCTTCTTTTATTTTTTTTTTCTGGGCATTTTATTGAAGACCTTCTCCCCTGTATTTTAAATGAAAATATCAAGATATATATATAGAAGCAAGAAAAGATCATTACAATGTATCTGAGTCTTTTTTCACCTGCAGACACCTATTAAAGTACTGATGAAGAGTAAAGGATAACTCCTTTCATACAAAGGTCTCATGGTAGTGAGGGGGAAAGATGGAGTGCAGTGGGCAAAAAGCACATTTCATAGTACTGCAAACAGAATTAGCAGAAATTTTTGAAAATATGTGATGAAAGAAGATGAATTCCAATGCACATTTCAGACTTTATCCAAACCTTTCTACACCTCCAGGTTTTAATGGATTCCCTAGAACCTGTACGTAACACCGAGACAAATCGGAAATAAGCTCTGAACAGACACCCGCCTGCCTTCCAAAAGCACAGTAGCTCACTTCAGGATAATTAAACTCTCCAATATACAAATTACAGGAACTATGAAGAATAGAAGAGCACTACCCTCACTTCCAATTCAGCTTTTGTTGCAAACTAAAACATCATCACTTAATGCGTAATAGACAATAGATCTATTTAAACATAGGCAGATCAAGCCTCCTCTCTTGTACTGCCATTCAGCACAATTTCCATGATTTTTAAGTAGGAAAAAAAAAAAAACAAACCAACAAACTCCCAAATATTGTCTCATTGCCTGGGCAACTCTGAAATAAGCCTTCTGCATTCTAGATTATTTTTAGTTTCCTGTCATTATATGTTACAGCTGGGGGGTCTAGTTGATTGATTGTCTTGTTGCTGTGGACTGGCACAAGTCTATTTCTCTCAGTTCAGGGCAATCCATTACAGGTCCTGAATAAAAGAGTAAGCTTTGTACATGCATCCTATGGGAAAAATGATATTTAAAAAAAATGGCTTTTAGAAGTGTAGTCTTCACCCTGAATAAAGTATGTCTTTCCAGGAGCCAGTGTAGATAGAAGATCATTTATATAAAAATCTTTAGTGTACATTAATATTTTGGTGGAAGACATATATTAATATGGGGTACAGTCTTATGGGGTCTTTTCTAATTAAAATTTCTTTTTGCTGCATATAAAAGTTGAGGAGCATAAGTAGATAAAATATTATCTGGACTTCATAGGATAGAAATGAAGCAATTTATTTCAAATGTTTTCAACAACTTTAATTAAATAGGTGGGTCATTTCTTTTGACATGCAAGAACTAAACCAATTTTTAAAAAAAAAAACTGTAATTCTTCTCCTTCTTTAATGGCACTATTTAAAACCACTGTAGAATATGACTACATATGGTAAATATCAGTATCAAATAATTTGTTGCTGTTCTTCCTAAATTTTGTTAGAACTTGCTGCTGTTAGCTTATGAGCTTTTGTGCTGACATCTGATTCCACTTTATATAAAGATGACAGGATTTTCTTCTAATATTGTCTCAAAGATCCAAGGGCATTTAAATCTGTAAAATAGATCAGATGTAATACAGTATTCTTCATTGGTATACATATATATGTCGCTAAATAAAATGTTATCTATATGGTCAATTACCCTTCTCCCTAAATAAAATGCAGTTTTCTTTGATGTTTGGGAATCATACATCCCAGCAATATACTCATGTTGATTTCTCTGTAGAATTACTATATAAATAATGAAGACAGTTTGGAGATATAAAACCAGCATGCAACTTTTAAGACCTCTTTATAGGCATAAATATGTTGAGAAAGATTCCATAAACTCTATCTGCTTAAACATTGGTCTGACTTGCACTTTAATATTTTCAGCTTTTCTCATTCCTGGTTTATTTATTTTTACCCATTTTTCTCTCACTTTTATGAGACTGAGTGTTTTTTTAGTAGGCAAGACTAAAATCAATCACTGCTCAATATATATGATGCCTTGGGCATAACATCATCCTATCCGAAATGCTTTACAGATTTATAAAGTATTGTACTTTATTTGCAGGAGGAACACACTTCCCCATCATAGGTATTTATTTACTGCTTTTAGTTTCCATAAAAAAATATTTATTGAATAAAAATTTTAAAGGTCCCTGTCATATACTACAAGCCAAACACAAATGTAATAACTTCCCTTAAACCCAGAAAGAAAATAAAATATAAAACATCCAGTTATCTGTGCACATATCCTTGCCTTAAGGATAGTTGGGGTTGCACATTCTCATGAATGGGTGATTGAGAATGCTTAAAGCACCACTGACAAAGATATTAGCAAAAGTGGTTTTAATATGATGGTGTAAAATTGCAACTTCACAAAGTTCAATGGCTTGGTTCACTGTATTACTGTATAGCACAATCATCTGAACTATGATTCAAAGCTACCAAGACACAATATAAAGTTACAGTTAAAATTAAAGACACAACCAGAATCACCATATTACACGGTTGTGAACAACATTGGTCACTTAGCCACTGGTTAAGGGTCTCTCTACCTTGAGGAGCAGCAGTGAAAGCTGTCCCAGCTCAAGGGGAGATCACCACCATGTAGCCACACACTGCCTAGCAGGGAAAGCTCAAAGAAGGTTCATTTATTTAATGAAGACCCTGGGCCCACTGTAGGAGAGGATCTGGTTTGAGACCATCTTAGGAATCTGAAAGTATACAAGTCCATGGGACCTGATGAAATCCATCCACAGGTCCTGAAGGAGCTGGCAAATGAACTTGCTGAGCCACTGTCCATCATATCTGAAAAATTATGGCTGGAAAAAGGGAAATATAACCCACATTTTCAAGAAGGGGAAAATGGATGAACTGGGGAGCTACAGACCAGTCAGCCTCACCTCTGTGCCTGGCAAAATCTTGGAGTGGATCCTACTAGAAGGCGTGCTGAGGCATATGAAAAACACGAAGGTGGTTGATGACAGCCAACTTGGCTTCACTAAGGGGAAATTCTGCCTGACCAATTTGGTGGCCTTCTACAAAGAAGTTACAGAACCACTGGACAAGGGCAGAGCAGTTGATGTCATCTACCTGGACTTGTGCAAAGCGTTTGACACTGTCCCACATGACATCCTTGCCTCTAAGTTGGAGAGACATCAACTTGATAGGTGGACCACTCAGTGGATAAAGAAGTGGCTGGATGGCCGCACGCAAGGATTTGTGCTTAATGGCTCAGTATTCATCTGGAGACAAGTAATGAGTGGTGTTGCTCTGGGGTTGGTGTTGGGACCAGTCAGCATCTTTGTCAGTGACATTGGCAGTGGGATTGAGTGTCCCCTCAGCAAGTTTGCTGATGACACCAAGTTGTGTGGTTCAGTTGATACACTGGAGGGAAAGGATGCCATCCAGAGGGGCCTTGACATGCTTGTGAGGTGGGCAAATGCCATCCTGATGAAATTTAACCATGCCAAGTGCAAGGTCCTACAGCTGTGTGGGAGCAATCCCAGGCACAGCGACAGGTTGTGCAGAGAGGAGATTCAAAGCAGCCATGAGGAGAAGGACTTGGGATTGTTGGTAGATGGAAAAATGAATGTCAAAAGGAGTGTGACCAGCAGAATGAGGGAGGTGATCCTGCCCCTCTACTCTGCTCTCCTGAGACCTCACTTGGAATATTGCGTGCAGTTCTGGTGTCCTCAGCATCAAAAGGACATGGAACTGTTGGAACAAGTCCAGAGAAGGGCCATGAGGATGACCATGGAACTGGAGCACCTCCCTTATGAAATGAGACTGAGAAAGTTGGGGCTGCTGAGCCTGGAGAAGAGAAGGCTGCGTGGAGACATAGCAGCCTTCCAATATCTGAAGGGAGCCTATAGGGATGCTGGGGAGGGACTCTTCATTACTGATTGTAGTGAGAGGACAAGCAGTAACGGGTTTAAACTTAAACAGAGGAAATTCAGACTGGATCTGAGGAAGAAATTCCTTACTGTAAGGGTGGTGTAGCACTAGAATGGGTTTCCCAGGGAAGTTGTGAATGCTCCATAGCTGGCAGTGATCAAGGCCAGGTTGGACATAGTCTTGGGTGACATGGTTTAGTGGGAGGTGTCCCTACACATGGCAGGGTGTTGGAACTAGATGATCTTAAGGTCTTTTCCAACCCTAACTTTTCTATGATTCTATGGTTGTTTGTTGTTCTGGATTTGTTTTAAAAACTGAGTCAGGTCATCATATTGCAACAGTTTTCTTAACAAGGTAAGATTCATTTCAGTGGGGGTAGGCAGTAAATCTTTATACAATATATAGTTAGACTGTAGCCATTGATGGGTTGTGGCAGGAGCTGAATAGTTAAAGTCACATCCCATAATTTTCTTAAAATTGCGAATATGGATATTTGAATAAATACGTATTTTTTACAGTGGTATTGTCAGTAAACATAGAATCACAAAGGGTTCTCATACAAAGAGATGCATTTCCAATGTATATATTTGCAGTTACAGAGGCTTCATCAGGATGTGTTTCGAAATGACAGATGTTTATTTAAGTGTCAAGATTAATGTCTTGGGCCTTAATGGTACTGCTTTCATAAATAAATCCCTGTTGTTACAGTGCAACACATCCATCAATACCAATAGTTGTCATTCACTCCCATTTTGTTAGACCCATACTCTATATTCCAAAAGAGAGAGGACAGTTCCAAAGCTGTGGCATTGTGGTAAATATGATCATAAGTGAAATTATTTAGATGCCACCAAGGTTGGAAATCACAGAACTATAAAATGGTTAGGGTTGGAAAGTCCCTAAAGTTCATCTAATTCCAAGCCCCCTGCCACACCTCGCACTAAACCATGTCACCCAAGTCTCTGTCCAACCCAGCATTGAACACTGCCATGGATGAAGCATTTGCAACTTCCTTGTGCAACCCAGGAGCCTCTTTGGGCAACCAGGGCCTCACCACCCTCACAGTAGAGAATGTCTTCCTTATATATAACCTGAATCTCCCTTGTTTAGGTTCAAACACGTTTGCCCTTGTTCTATTTCTCCAATTCCTGATGAAGAGCCTATCCGGCATCCTTGTAGTCCCTCTTCAGATGCTGAAAGGCTGCTATGAGGTCTCCATGCAGCCTTCTCTTCTTCAGGCTGAACAGCCCCAACTTTCTCAGCCTGTCTTTGTACAGGAGGTGCTCAAGACCCCTTGTCATCACTGTGGCATTCTTCTGGATTTACTCTATCAGCTCCATGCCCTTTTGTTGGAGCACAAGAGCTGCATGCTGTACTTCAAGTGGGGTCTTACAAGAGCAGAATAGAGGAGCAGGATTACCTCCTTTAACCTGCTACCAGAGAGAGGAATAAGAATATGTGACAGGAACAGCTGAGCAGGCACCAAAATTAGGGAAGAAAGAGGGAAGAGGTGCTCCAGGTGATAGATGCCGTCAAGCCAGTAGTGTAGAAAATGGTGAGGCAGGCTGTCCACCTGAAGACCATGGATATCCAGAGTGGAGCAGATATTTACATGCAGACAGTAAAGGACCACACAGTGGAGCACAGGGATGCCTCAAGAAGACTGACACCTTAGGAAGACCATGATAGAGCAGGCTCTTGCAAGAGAAAGAAAGAAGCAGATGATTTAGGTGAGAAAGGCTTGTAAGGAGTAATGTTGGTGCTGTTAAAAGCTCCCCTCAGCATGACTTTTGCAGCTCATGTGCAAAAGCTGTAGGCCTTGAGGATCTCTGAAACCTAACCCTAAGACTGACCCTAATTTGAATCAGCACCGTAGAGATGAGGCCTACAAACTTAGTACCATGGAAAGCACAGATGAAAAAGGTGTGGAAGGAATAATATTGGTGCTATGCCAAGCTCCTCTTTGCACGCCTTTTACAGCCCCAGTGTCCCTGGAGCTACAGTCTTTGTGGATCTCTGAAATATAAGCCTAACGCTAATTTAAGCTGACACCATAGAGATGAGGCCTACTTTCCTAACATCATAGAATAGTTAGGGCTGGAAAGGACCTTGAGATCATCTAGTTCCAACCCCCCTGCCATCACAAAAGCCACAACAGTTGAGAGGGGAAAAAGATATCTCGAGATGCTGACTTATTTCTGAAAAAACACGATTACCTAAAACATTCCTAAAACAAAATGAAGGA
>JASSUY010020258.1:9786-21210 GCA_032466535.1 Forpus xanthops
ATATATATGTATGTATACGTATTTATTTATATAAAATATTTTGCAGCTTAGTGATTTGTCCTCTCCACACTCATCAACGTCAACTCCCATGACTGGAAAAGGGCAGGCATTCTTTGCTGATCAAGTGTGCAAGGTATTATTTTTCTGTTCTAATGAAGCTTAGGGGAAGAAAATATAGTATCTTAATTATCCATTTTGCTTAATAGCCTATTTTGCTGTACAGTCTCCTGTGAATTAATTAGCTAAGTTTTAGGAACAAAAAGGAGTCCAAAACTACTCAATGTCATTTATAAAGCAAGTGACGATTACTTTTATGTTTATTGTGTAAGTTAGGAATACAGTTATAAAAATAACATTAATGCTGTAAGAGCTCATTAGGTAATATCAGCAAAGTACATGGCATTGTGCCGTGCAAAAAGTAGAGCCCCTTTCACCAAAAGAGATCAGAGAAGTGGTTGGTTGTGTTCTGTCTGATCTTCTCCTTATGGTAGTGAAGTTTTTGTTTTCTTTCAATACATGACAATATAGTGCTATTATTTATCACAAGGGCTGCATCTTTCCAACTATCTATGACATAGTTGCCCATATTTCATTAATATTTAATGAGAATTGGGCTATGGAACCTGAATAGCTTTAGCAGATCTTGAAATATTGTGCACCTACTACAATTAAACAAGATCTAGAAGTAAGAGAACTTCACTTTGTCAGGCTTAATACATCAAATCTATACTGTTTATACTTCTCTTTGGTGAACTGTCCTACTTTAAATCTGCTTTTTGTGAAGGCATTTTCTTTTGGTGTCTCAACAGGAAGAATTCAGCTCCTTGAATCGAGATAATAAAGACCGAGTGAGTGACAGCACAACAGGTATACAATAACACTTCTTCCTTGTTTTCATATTTGGTGAGGTGGTTTAGATGGTGTGAAATGTTGCAATGTGGTCAGTATTCCCGTGTGCCCTTCCATTTAGAAGCAGAAACACAGTAAGTACTCAGAGTAATGTTTTATAGTTTCACTGCCAGCTGCCCACCAGAGCGTCCTGCTTCTGTTCGGTGATCTAACACATTTTGGGGGGAGAGTTTCTATTAACAGTTTGCTTGCTCAGTTTGCTACACTCGGTCATCATGGGAACACACTGTTCAATATGAAAGGTTAGAATAACTAGCTGGTATTCCAGCTCTTTTAAAGTTTTTCGATCTTTTCTTTTTATTCTCCAAAGGTGCTGATAGTTTACTGAATGTGAGTTCTGAAGCTGACCAGCAAGATCTACTTCTGTTGATGCAAGCAAAAATTGCTTCTTTGACATTGCACAATAAGGAGCTGCAGGACAAATTACAGGTGGCTTGTTTTTGTGCTGTTCTAGTGCTCTCTTTAATCTGCTAGCAGAGCAAAGAGCTGCTTACCATTTTTAAAGAGATGCACTGTGAAGATAATTTAACGAGCTTGTTGATGGTAAGATCATGGAAACGCTCTGCCCCGAGGGATTAAGTCAGTGTCACTTTTCCCATAAATTACTGAATAACTTTGTTTGTTATGATAACCACATTCTAAAAGATGTTGTTAACAGTTATGTTAGCAGAGTTTTAATTTTCATAGCTTTGATTATTAGCTTATGGAGATCAGCCCAGACTTTCAGAGGAGCTGCCTTCTCTTGCTGTAGATGACTAAATGGGAGTAGTTGGGCTTTGAATTTTTCTCAGACTTTCTTCCATGGTGCTTAATTGTCCGTCTCTGGAGGATGTGGCAACATTTCCTTGCTTACTCTGTTCTAAAAAAATATAATCATGTACTTGCTTTCAGTGTGGCATTGTTTGGGTTTTTTTTTCTACACAGGAAAGAGCACCTAAGGAAGTGGAGTCAACTGTAGAATCTTATCATCCAGCCCAAACAGAGTTTGAACAAACAGCAGTTAGACAAAATGAGTTCTCTGTTCAGGAGCTTAAGTCTACATTAAATGCCACCCAAACTCAAGAAAAGTTGACAATCCTCAGTGAGGTAAAGACTAAGTACCTCCAGGAAGACTTAAAGGATGTGCAGAGGAAATTAGAAAATTCTGAAGACAAAAGAAAGCAGATTGAAGCTCAGGTCCCACCTAGAGTCCCAGAAACAGATAATTTAAATCACACAAACATTTCAGAAAATGGTTCTGATCTTAACCTAAAGTTCCAAGAAACTCAAAGCAGGTATGAGGAAGCTGTGAAAGAGGGTTTGATTGTACAAAGGCAAATGAAGCTGGGTCTTGTTTCCTTTGAAAGCGAAGAAACCAGTTCTGATATGAGTAGGTTAAAGGTTACATGTGAAGAAGTTGAAATGCTTAAGCAAGAATTGAAGAGAGCGTTGGAGGAAGGTGAAAGACAGAAAGAGAAAGTGAGAGAGCTACAGAAAAAGCTTGAAGAAAGAGAACAGAATGTGGGAAGCAAATTGTCTGTGGAAGAGTGTGAGGAAATGAAGATGTCTTATTGTTCAGTTATTGATAATATTAATCAGGAGAAAGCATTGTTGATTGAGAGGTACAAAGAAGGACAAGAGGAAATTAAAAGGCTACAAGACAAGCTGAAAAATCAGACACAGTTGGAATCTAGTGCTGAAGCTGGAGAAATGAAAGATGTGACACACAGAATGATAGATGAGCTGAATAGACAACTTAGTGAATTATCTCAGTTGTACAAAGAAGCACAAACAGAGCTTGAAAGCTATAGGAACAGAAAAACTCCAGATGATATAGCTTTGGACTACATTCCTAGAGAAAAACATGAGAAACTGATGCAAGTAACAAGTTCTCTGAAATACAAAGCAGAGAATGAGTTATCAGAAATGAAATCCCAGTACACAAAAGCATTAGATGAAGCTGAAGAATTAAAGCAACTGTTAGATGCTCAGAAACAAAACTCTTTGCCCATTACTGAACACCAGCAGGTGATGAATGCACTCAAAAACACTCTGAAGGAAATGGAGGAAGAAATAAATGAGCTCAAAGGCCTGCTTACCAACAAGGAAAGGGAAGCAAGAAACTTACAGAAGGAATTACTGGAAGAAAAGGCTGCAATTAATGAAGCAATGGTACCCAAGGCTACATATGAAAAGCTCCAGTCATCACTAGATCGTGAAGTTAGTGTTTTGTCATCCAAACTGAAGGATGTAATCCATGAGAAGGAAAAAGTGTACTTAGATGCCATGCAACTGAGAAATGAAATTTCGCACTTGAAAGAAGAGAAAGAAAGTATGCATGCTCTGCTTGAAGCAAAGAATCGGGAGTTAGTTGATCTACAGCAAAGGTACCATCAAGATCAAGAAGATCTTCTTCAAATGAAAAGGTGTTCTGAAAGCTCATCAAAACTAGAAGAGGATAAAGATAAAAAGGTTAGTGATTCACTGCACTGCAGGTAGTTACTTGAGTTCAGACTTCAAAACTTGTTGGATGGTGCATGAGTGACCTAATAGAAAATGCTCTGTAAAAAATCGTAGAGTTGAGTCACTTTTGAGTGCGTTTTCCATCTAAAAATTCAGATATCAAAGTCAAAGACTTTTTCAATAGGGTTAACTCTACAGTTGGCTTCTCTCAGCTGTGGAGAGAATGGTGTTTCAATTTATCTATTTGATGTTCTGCTTAGGTGGGTTGACGGTATTCAGGCAGCTGAAGTCAAAGAAGTGGGCTTTACAGCAGGAAGGGATTCCAAAGGAGACAAGAAAACAAAAGATCAGAAATGATCAAAAATTCACTATGCTGATTCTACTAAATCATCTCAACCTTAGCATTTTCTTCTGTAGCTAGCATATCTCTTATTACAAATTTCTTTATAAAAAACTATGTATTTTGCTAGCTGTGAATAGGTGGTCTATTTTTGATAGGTTTCTGTCTTGTGTTCAGCAACAGTATTTGTAAAGGTGATAAATGCAGTCCATGTTTGTAAATATTACTGGCTTTCAGAGCAAGAAATACATTTTCATAGAATCACAGAATGGTTTGTGTTAGAAAGGACTTCAAGTTCATCTCGTTCCAATCCCCTGCCATGGGCAGGGATGCCTCACACTAGACCATGTTGCCCAAAGGCTCTGTCCACCCTGGCCTTGAACACTGCCTGGGATGGAGCATTCACAGCTTCTTCAAGCAGCCCATTTCACTGCCTCACCACCCTTACAGTAAAGAACTTCTTCCTCCTGTCTAACCTGAACTTCCCCTGTTCAAGTTTAAACCTATTACTCCGTGTCCTATCACTACAGTCCCTAATGAAAAGTCCCTGTCCAGCACCCTTGTAGGCCTCCTTCAGATATTGGAAGGCTGCTATGAGTTCTCCACACAGCTTCTCCAGGCTGAGCAGCCCCAACATCAGCCTGTCTGGGCTAGGAGGTGGGTTAGAGAAGGACTGTAACCTTTTGCTTGCATGATGTCTCTGTCCATCGAGTTTACTTACCTCTGGTTTTTCCCCACATCTTAAATGTGAGTCACAACCCCAAGATGAGACCCACAGTATGCCTTGCAGCTTGTCATGAAGAGGTATTTTTTTGTCTCCCTAGATCAATGAAATGTCAAAGGAAATTAGCAGATTGAAAGAAGCATTGAACAGCCTTTCTCAGCTTTCCTACTCAACCAGTACACCCAAAAGACAAAGCCAGCACCTGGAGGCATTGCAACAACAAGTGAAGCAGTTACAAAACCAACTGGTGGTAAGTGTAATAATTTGTAAGCCCACTATTATTACCATTTCTCTGAAGGTATATGTGCCATTCTTCACTCTGCCTCATTTTAAATGAGAGCACAAGGAAAGGGATTTTCATCCAGAAATACTGTAATTTCTCTGTTTGTCTGATACATTTAGGAATCTGCAAATCACATATTGCTCTTTAGATGTAGTCTTAATTGAAGCTGTTTTCCCCAATACACCTCCTCAGATCAATAGTGAGGCCAAATTTGCATACCTGTAGTGGAATGTAGTGACCAGACCTGTTGCTGGGACCCTGATTTGTGAAAAATATGGCTGATGTGCAGTAGATCTATGCATTTTCTCAAAAACTTTCATCAGCTGAAATCTTTGGGTTTTTAAACTAAAATAAGTTTGACTTTCTGGAAGAAAGTAGTCACTGAAGGCATGAGTCTTCAAATCCATCTTATAGGGAAGCACAGTTTATTATCTGAAATTCTGAACTACTTGAAGATTTCTATTTGGTTTTGCATCAAACATCCGGTTCTCTAAGCTGGGTTGAGTCATAATTGCTATTGAGAGCAAAACAAAAGCTTGGAAGAGCTTGCCTCTCCCAGAGAGCACTTAAGTTCACTGATGAGGGTGAAAAGAAGGTAGTACTCACCAGAGGCCTTTGTTAAGAGCTCTGAAGTGACTCTGAAAGGAGAATTCCCAGCCTGACATGCTGCATGGCTCATCTGGTGTCAGCTGTCCTACCTTCCCCAGCAGACAGAAGGAAAAGCCAGTATGTGTACGGGCCAGAAAAATTCCTTTGCAGCGAGGAGGCATAAGTAGGCGGACAGTTAATTAGTGCATCCTGTCAGTGTAAAGGCCTACACTGTTTCTTGTCTCAGCCTACCAAGTCCAAAAGAACGCTTTATCTACCACTGCTTAAGGACCAGCAACGTAGTATAAGATGTAAAGGTACACAGCATATCAGGAAAGTGGACAGGATTTAACACAGGTGGGAAGCATTCTTTCCTTCCTGTAAGATAGCTTTCCTAGGAGTTTCACATTTATTTGGAAAGATGGCTTCTGGGTTTGGCAATCTCTGGTCATGGAAAAGGAGATGAGTGATCCTTGTTTGATTGTAGAGTAATTAACCGAGGATTTCATGGGTTAAGACCTCTGTAAGCACGTCCTCTCCCCTGGGGATGCATTAGCTTACAGATGGGTCATTGACTTCAGGCAAGAGATTAGTTGCAGTTGGAGATTGATTTGTCAGAATTTTGTTGGTCCTCCTCAGTTCTGGGTGCTGATAAGCTCAGGAATATGTGCTCCTTCCACATGTTTGCAGCTCAGTGCTTCTTAACAACTGGTGACATCTCACCCACTTTCCTACTGGGATGAGCGAAAAACTACAGTGTTTCTGTGGGCCACGCTTTGACGCAAACTACGTTTTGGATGGCTAATGGTACAGTGCTTCTGAGCTGGTTTTCCATGCGTGCATAAGACTATGGCTTGTAGTGCCCCAGAGCTGTGTAAATTTAATTGGGAAGTTCTGAATTTCACAGCTGTGAATGCTCTGTGACTTTCTGCTATTTTATAGGAAACAAAGAAACAACATCAGGAAACTGTCTCAGTTTACAGGATGCATCTTCTCTATGCTGTGCAGGTATGGATGCATATTGTCAGATATACTGTGTTGGTATTTCAATGAAAGATGTTTCTTCTGCACATGTAGTAAAAACTGCATGCTTTATTAAAGACATCCTACCCAAAAGGTGTGACTGTTTAAGCACAAATTTAACACTGATTCCTTTTGGGAAATTGATCTAATTAATTTACAAACCTCAAAAATAGTTTGTAAATCTTCTTAATAAGCAGAGAGATGCTTGAATTCTTTTCTTCTTTTTCTCCTTGTGTAGGGTCAAATGGATGAAGATGTCCAGAAAGTGCTAAAACAAATTTTGTCTATGTGTAAAAGCCAATCACAGAAAAAGTAAACAAAAAGCCCTAGGAAAACTCCCATTGTTTATTAATCCTGTTATGGGCGTTTATCTAGATTTGCCTTAACATAAGATTTTAAATTGGCAATTTGCTGCTTTTCTGTTATTGTGCTGTTTCTGAGGGGGATTTTTTGTCTGTCTCTACCACTTCCTATGTGTGTTCATGTGTGGAGTAACTAAGCACATGCCAGCTTTTCATATCCAAAATATAAGTATGTGCTTCAGACTTTTTACTTGGGCCGCTCCATGTCATGCTTATCCTGAAAGTACTTTCTAGCCTCCTCCAACAGAGGAAGGTTAATCTCGAGGAAAGCACTCATGTTGCGTGGGTAAAGGTGAAATTCTCTATAAGGTCTTCTGTACTGTTTATAAGCTGCATCTTGTTATTGGGGATTAACTTGTTGTTTGATGCTGTAGCACTTGGATTCCTGACTTTTTGCCATATGCAGTCTTTTGCAGACCAGAAGTGAGGTATTTGTGCTACGCCGGAACATCAAACAATTGTACTTCTTAGTGTAATATTATTTAAGATTAACACACCATAAGATAGGTGTCCCAACCCATCCAATGCACTAAGTGCACAGAAATTAATCCATGCTTCATAGTTTCCTTGAACTGCCTGGTAGTGGAGTGAAACTATTTCAAAAAGGAAAAATCATTAGTTTAAGGAAGTTCTGTACAAAGCAGTACAGCAACGCCTGGATAAACAACCCTTTGTGATAGATTTAGCTATCTATGCAAGTGTTGGCCATGAAGCTCAGGAACAAAACCAGAACATACACTTTAGACAAGGGATTCTAATGAACACAGGATGTTTACAGTGAATGTCAATGCCTCATACTTCCTAACCTCACTTTTGTAAAGGTCTTCTCTTCAGTATATTTTTATTGGCCCTATAATGATTATTTTTTGTTTTTGTAACTAAACCATTTTTTCTACATAATGTTTGCATTAAGCTTATTAGCAAGTATTTTTAGGTAATCATGTTGTAGAGTTTCTTCTTATAACCCCAAGTATTCACTAATACTGAAGCATAGTGAAGTGGTTTCAGTTTGTAAAAGATCTGTATGGAATAATAGACCTGTCTGTCAGTGTGGTCCAGAGCAGTGAAGTGTCAAATGCAGTTCAGCCTCCTGTCTGAAAAGATGTAGAAATGATAGGGATAGAACAGCAAAAGGTGTCACAAATTTCTGCATGTTGCTTCTAGAGGCCGGGGACATCAGTAAAGCCTTTGTCAGCACTTTTTAACTTCATGTCAAATAAAAATGGCTGATGTGGCATAACATGAAACCATGGGAAAGTGTTCTTAAGCACACACTGCACTTGAGGGTACAACCATTCTAACTGGCTGGGGGCTTCAGTATGGTATTTTTATTATTCCTCTTAGTGGATGTGTCTCTAATAGAGAAATCTTCCAGAGCTATGTAATCTATATAGAGTTGTAATATGACAAAGAGTCAGCAGTGCCTCATGCTGGCTGTACTCATAGTGCACTTATAGCAGATAATTCCTAACCCTGGCGAAACTAAAATGGATTTTTAAAAGCAAAAAGAAAAATCACACTTTTGCATCAGTTGGACCTTGGTGTTACTTCCCATGGGTGGTTTAACTCATGCCATGCTAATTTCTAACAGTATTTTGTAGTTAGATGATTTTGAAAATGCTCCAAAGAAATGTGAAAAGAATTTTGCTGCAGCACTTCAAAATGAACAACAAGATTTCATGCATGTGAATGCTGCAAAGTATAAAACTTGATGAACCATTTTGTAGGTTTGCTGATGGATTTAGTCTTCTTGGTTTTGGTTTGTATATTTATTACAATTATCTTTGTGGAATATTGAAAATTATATACTACAGCATAGCAAGTTTCTTTATATGTAATTTGCAAGAAATTTCCTTATGCAGCAAATAAACTATTTCCATTTTTTTCATCTTCTATTTGTGTGTCCTTTTACTTTTTATATTGAGGAAAAGCTCACTGCACTGTTACAACATAGCACAAATATGTTCCATATCTCATGTTTAGGTAGCTGTCGGGTGAAACGTGGTTTTCTCCCCGAAACTGCAACTTGATTAATGACTTTTTCTGTCCTTAGAATAGAATCCTCCCCAAACCCTGTGCAAGCAGTTTTGCGTATTATGCCTTCTGTCTGATTGGTAAGTTCAGAGCCATTTCTCATGTGGACATCCTGCTAGAGGTAGCACAGGTTTTCCATTTGCCACTGAGTGCATTCCAGCTAAGTTTAAAACTACCTTAGAGCAGTAGTACGAACTGGTGCTGCCTTCAAATCTCCCTTTCTCTACCAGTTAGCACTTCACACAGAGCTACAGTGAAAGTATATATATGTGTAATGCATATGGATGAATGGATGTGCTTGCTTCTCTTTAAATTTAGCAGTATTTACACAGTCAGCCCTGTTGCCTTTTATCATCTCTCCTGAGTTGTATTTGAGAAACTGTTTTTTCAGTAACTTAATTGCTAATAATATCATCCTGTCTGAAAGGCAGAACACACAAATAGGAGGAACTTTGTTACATCCTGGACTCAGGTGGCTCTTCAACCTCTTGCAAGCTACTCAGCACTTGGTTTCCTCTGAAGAAGGCTGTTGGCAAACCGGTATGCAGAATCTGTTCATGGTGAGATCACCTAGCAGGAAAGATCATAGCTGCTTTAATGGCTTTTGTGCCATTACGAGCAATGGGTCTGCTGCCTACTATCTCCTATCTGAATTGCTGTTCGTTTTCCATGTGGCTGCTCATGATCCCGCTCTGTTGCATAACAGATTTTGTTACTTTAGGGGCAGACCTGTGACAGTCCTGCATTTTACTTCCAAAGCTGGTTGTTGCCACATTTGAAAGTACTTCCTAAGCATCATCTTGTGCCTTTCTTCACTAAAGTGTATGCATGCTCCCACTGTGGCTATTTCCTGCTCACGGGTTTCTTGTGCAGCAAAAAGAAAGTGGTCATTGGTCCCCCTGTAGCTGGTTTTGGTGTGTTTTGTGTCCTGTTTGTGAAGAACATCAATGTCATTCCCCTGGCTCTTCACAGGAACAGGAGATTAAGGGTAAAAGAAACAGTGGGCAGATGGTTTATTCAAGTAACTCACGAGTAGGGGCACAAGGTGAGAAGCTAATGTTACCTCTTGCTCGCTGAGCATGGGGCTCAGTAGTGGCAGAAAGGCCTGCTGGCTTTCCTTCCCCAGCACTCCTCAGGCCAACTAAATGACAATATGCTACGTGTCAGCACAAGACAGCAAAAGCCAAGGCAAGTCCACACTGGCATGTGCTGCAGTAAAGCTCAATACAGTGCCCTGGGAGGAGCAATCAAGAGCAGGATAGAGGAAATGCTGGCTGGAATCTTGTCAGGTGCTGCATTGCTATGTGGAGCTGTGATTTAGTTTTAAAGCCCACTTCATGGTATGTGTTTTCCTGATTGCTGGCTGGCTGGGAGAAGGAGGGAGGTGGGGTGTGATTTCACTGCTATGAACGTTTCAGAGCTAAATAAATTACCGTTGCTATACATCTGCTGTGTTTAGACTAAAAGAGCTGCTCTCTGGGGGCCTTTGGCACTGTGGGGTACCAGCCTGGAGCTTGCAGGAAGGAAGATGATAAGCAGAAGCTGGAGGACCAAGTGGGCCACAGGAGGAGAGTGGTGGAGCAGGAGTGAGTTTTGCCCTAGGGGAGGCCTGGGCTTGCATTGGGACAACCAAGACAACTGGTTGGACATGCTCATTGCAGTGGGTTGCACTAGATGACCTTTGAAGATCCCTTCTAACCCAACTGTCCTGGGTTCAGCAGCAGCAGTCATTTTTCTCCTTCTTGGTAGCTGGTGCAGCGCTGTTTTTGATTTTGGGCCTGGGAACAGTGCTGATAACACCAGCGTTTTCAGTTACTGCTTGACAATGTTTTGGTCTGACCAAGGACTTTCTGAGTCTCATGCTCTGCCAGGGAGGAGGAGAAGCTGGGAGGAAGCAGAGAGGGCACCTGACCCAAACTGACCAAAGAGGTATTCCATACCACAGCATGTCATGCTCAAGATGTAAAACAGAGAGCAGAGACCTGGAAGGGTGGGGGTGCGGTGTGGTCAGGCTTGGTGTCGGGTAGTGAGCAGTTGTGTTCTCCTTCCTTGTATTTCCCTTGTCATTATTACTGTTGGTGGTAGTAGCAGTGGTTTGTGTTATACCTTAGTTACTGGACTGTTCTTATCCCAACCTGTGGGAATTGCATTCTTTCGATTCTCCTTCCCATCCCTCTGGGAGCAGGGGGAAGAAAGAGGGGGGACTGAGTGAGCAAAGCTGCGTGGCTGAGAGGCTTAAACCATGACACCAACCTATTCTAGGACTATGAAAGCACCCTGGGGCTTTCTCCATGCTGATGCTAGCCATCATCGAAGCAAAAGGCAGACACAAAAGGCTGGAGCAATCTGCCCTTAAACATGACAGGGGCTCATGTATGCAGAAAGGAAAGGCTGTCTCAGGCAGTGTGTCCAGCATGTGAAAGGTCCTGGCGCAGAGACAGCCTCTCCTGGCTCTGCCTGTCCATGGAGCGGGGGCCTGCTGCTATGGGAGGTCTCTGGACCCAAAGCAGCAGCACAGTCACGGTGCTGCATGTAGGATAAACTCACAGAAAAGCTCCTGGAGGAGGTGGGTGCAGCACAGCAGACACAGTGTACAAGCACATGTACTGCAGGCGCAGGCATAACCCTGCAAGATTCTTCAACCGAACAGAAGTAGGTTGGAGGCTCTTAGGGCAGAGCAGTGGTTTGAGTCCACTATTCACTGTGGTTTTGGTCTGCC